>APFE030530724.1:0-13838 GCA_000404065.3 Pinus taeda
GTCTCCTCACAACTGCTTTATTTTGGGGACTATAGAATACATCCAGTGGGGGAATTTCCTCTACACTAAGTAGAAGCTTAGAAGGTGGAGCCATATGACTGTGCTCCGTTTCTGTGACACTGCTGACTATGGTCAAAACCATTTCTTGCGTTACCTGTGTATTTTTCACAAGTGTTCTTGGGGCTTGCCCTTCAAGGCTGATTAGCTCGTTGAAGTTTTCCCATTCTTTGTCTAGCTCTGTTGTGACGAGTGGTGCTTTAATGACGGGAGGAGGGACATCTCTTGGCGGGGAGGCGATAACTTGCCGTTGCGACATTGCACTTGACTGAGCTGTATCTTTAGCTGTTTCTTCGCTTTTTTCTTGGTTGCTTCCGGACTTTTTAGAACGTTCAGGCATTCCTTGGGCAGCATCAGATTTGGATTTGGAAGTACTAGAGTTTCCACTGAGGCTGACGTTGGGAGTCGGTTCTCTGGCGGGCAGTCACAACTTCTCTAGAGGAAAGTTGGCCAGCCTTCTTTCCCTGTATAACATGAATCTTTGGAGGTCATCTGGAGACAACCTCGACCGAGCTTCTCGCAAAACTTCCTGGAGTGAGCTTTTACCTTGAAACAAATCATCAAACAAATCTTTCTTTCCGACGAATACTTTTATTTTGACGCTTGTAGTGAAATCATGGGCAACATTATTTAGGTCAAAAGGCTGAGCTGGGAATTTAAATAACTGTAGAGACGTCACATTCTCCACTTCGGTGAAAGCATGTCCTACATCAAACAATGATAAGGCCCCACAAGCTATTGGAAACTAAGGCCATATGGCCTTCTTCTTGTCTTTTAGTTCTTTGGTCAAGCCGCCTTCTGAGCAGGTCTGATAGGCAATTTCCCGAGCCAAAAGTTTATCGAGGACATATAGAGGTAGGACATGTGGAGGTACAGTGCTCCCAAACACTCTAATATAAGTGAACCATTCTTCCCCAAACCATCTTGCGATGGGGATGATGTCTATTTGCACTTCGGGTGAGCACCTCGGGGGTTCTTCACCATACATCATCCTATATAGGGGTAAGATGAGTCCGTGGCAAATATGATAGAAGTGAGGGGCAAACTGTGAATCCCATAATACTTTGAGATAAACATGAATAGGTGACGGGTCCTGGGTAGTCCATTTCCAACCCATAGTTGGGAATTTAGATACATAGAAAATAGAATCCATAATTTAAGCAGACAGATAAAAAGGAGGATAGACCCTTTGTGACAAGGATCTCTTAGACCGGTAATTCATAACAGCAGTGTATAAATTATCAGAAAATATTTTGGCCCAATCCACAAGATCGGCGTTTGTGGTAGCGTCTAGGAGTGGTAGCCATTCAGACGAAAATTTATTTATGTCTGGCATCCCAAACAGCCTGCAAATCATGGCCACAACAAAACAATACGGAGAGGTGAGGGAACCAGTGTTGTACATACCATTTTTGTCCCTTTTTAGCGGCTCCTCTCTTCTGGTCCATTCTTTAGTGGTTTCTGCCAGGTTTTGGTTCTCTGCTGCAAATTTCTTGACAAGTTGCATGTTGTAGGTCGTCTGAGGCTCATGAAGATGATACATAAGTTTTAAGTCTTGCGCGGAGAATGATCCTATGAGCCCATGTCCTTGAGCCTTGAATTGTCTGCCTTGTAACTCTGCATTGTCAAGTATCCATCTGATCATATCTGTATATGGCAAAATCTTGGGTCTAGCTGCTATTCGGTGAAGAAATGAACATGTCAGCTCTTCTAAGGATGCCTCGGAAGAGTTTTGTGATCCCACGGCACTATCAACCTTCATTACTCTAGGATTTTCCTCCTCCAGCAGCCTATACATGCCTTCCCAGGTCGAAATTCCTGCGTCCCTGTTGCATGCAGTGTCTGTGTACAAGGGCGCCATCTCCTTTGTCTTTTCCTTCGTCTCGGAGCCTTGGGCTTTATGTTTCTTTCCTATTTGCTCCTGTGTTCGGCTTTTGAATCTTCTTATTTCTTAGTTCCTGCAGATTACGAGCGAAGTGGAAATGACTGATTGAGAAAGGTGATGGGAGAGTTTTAAATGCAACAAATATATCGAATATGCCACCTTACGTGAAATAATTCTTTAGAAAAGCACGCGTCTTTATTTCATTAAATAACTGACAACTAATCCACTTACTATCATTAAAAGTGCATGATTTGGGGTCAGATTGTGGTAAGTGGCTTTTCTTTGAATGGCATGCCCGAAGGATTCGCGATTAAATGATTCATGATTTGCTTACGTTACATTGAAGATCGTGCCATCGCAAGGCATGCTAATCGCAAATCGCTAGATCGCAGACTGCGCCATAGCGGTGATCGCAATATCGCATGTCGCAACATCGCGGTTCGCAGGAGTTTGATGTTTGTTAAGTATTGCCATGTTATTTCTATGATGTGCGATCTTGCGATCGGTGTTGTCGCAGATCGGCAGATTTTGAGGTTTTTCCTTATGAACATTACTTACTGCGATGCGACATTAATCTTAACGTGGGGGGCCTTGCGCATTAATGCAATTTTTTAAAGACCTTTACCTTATCGTAGACTTAGGTTGAAAATATTTGAAAGACCATTCTAAGCCTACGATGGTAGCTTTATTTTGAAGAAGGAAAATTTGTTTTTTCTCAAAATTAAACTAGGGGTCCCCATTCATTTAGCATTTTGGACAAACACTTAAATGAAAAAGGGGGGTTGTTGCTGGCCACAACACTACCCTATGGACTAATCTATTGACACTCTTTTATGGAGAACGATGAGTTCAAGAGGTAGATTTAGGAGTTGTTTCAGAAAGGGAACAATAAGCCAATCTCATCATCCTGTGTGAGCCCAATTGTATTTACTATCAGACACTAAACAAGATCACCGTCTAGAATAGGTACCCAATCCCATGGATTGGTGACCTACTAGACCAGATCAAGGGGGAAAAATATTTTAGCAATATTGACTTAAATTCTGGTTATCACCAGGTTCCTATTAAACCCTCTGATTTGTGGATGACTGCCTTCAAATCCAAGGTGGGCCTTTTCGAATCGTTGGTCATGCCTTTCGGGTTGATGAAAGACCCCGCAACCTTCATGAGATTGATGTACGACATATTGCAACCCTTAACCAATGCATTTGTGGTGGTGTATTCAAATGAAATCTTGATCTTTAGCCATAGTTGGGAAGAGCACCTCCACCATATTCGACAGGTCCTTCAAACCCTGTGACAACACAAGTTGTGTGTTAATTTGGAGAAATGCACTTTTAGCATGACCTAGGTTCAATATCTGGGGCACATCATTGGTGAGAAGGGTGTGTATGTGGACCCAGCCAAGATACAAGTCATTTGAGATTGGCTGGCCCCAACCACTCTAACAGAGCTTTGCAGATTTTTGGGTCTTGTCAATTTCGACCATAAGTTTGTGTTGGGGTTCTCTCATATCACTTCGAATTTATGTTAAGTCACCAAGGATGGAGTGAAAGATTTTTTTTTTGGTCTAAAACCCTACAAAAGGCATTTGAGTTGAAGCATGGCCTCTTTTATGCACCGATTCTCACATTACTAGACCTGCAACAACCATTTGAGATTGATACAGATGCCTCTGAATATGCTATTGGTGCAATTCTTACTTAGGAGGAGCATCCAGTGGCTTACCAAAATGAGACATTTTTAGAAACAGTCTGAAAGCATCCCACTTATGACAAAGAAATGTATTCCATTGTGCATTCATGTCATCAATGGAAGAATTACGTTTTGGGGAAGGAAACAATCATCCACATAAACCACTAACCCATTAGTAGTTGATATAGACTCAAGGGAAGTTGCAGAACAATCGCCATCAAAAATGATCCACATACCTGCAACAGTTTCATTTGAACATTAAGTACAAGAAGGGTAGCACCAATAATGTTGCAAGCTGCCTCATCCAAGCACCATTCATGGCGATGATCACTGTGCTCGACTCTTGTGGCCACAAGACTACGGGGTGACCGCATCTTTACAAGAGCAATCCAAAATTATTCAGCACATACTAGACACTCCTATAAGGTAATAAAGTTCCAAATTTTCACATCCAAGATGCATTGTTATGCCACCTAGGACACATCCATGTTCCTTTAAGTGAACGTGCAAAGATGATTTGGTAGGATCACTACAGTCGAGTCCCTAGAAATTCTAGAGTAGAGAGAAAGTACATTAGATCTTGCACCACCTACGACATTTCTAAATGAACCATCAAGAAGCAAGGCCTATATAATCCTCTTCCCACTCCTAGTCGACCTTGGGAATCCATCTCCATGAATTACATGTCGAGCCTTCCTTCTACTAAGCATGACAATGACTATGTCTTCTTGGTCGTCGATAGATTCTCAAAGATGACCATCATGACAGCCTACAAGAAGATTATCACAATAGAGGCCACATTTAAGCTCTTGTTTGAGTGAGTGTGGGTACATTTTGGGATCCCACAGTCCATTATCTCAGATTGGGATGAAAAATTCCTGAGTGCATTTTTGTTAAGTCTCTGTTCGATGTTAGATACCAAACTTACTAAGTCCACAACATTCCACCGCCAAAATGATTGCTAAACAGAGGTCATCAATAGGATGATTGTACACATTATGCACATGTACAACTCAAAGAATCACACACATGGGATGAAAACCTCCCCTATTTCTAGAACAGCTACAACAGAGCTCTCCATAGCTCAACGAGCCATGGCCCTTTTCAGGTGGGATGGGATTTCAACCATTATGTCCCATTGATGTAGCCATACCAGTTCAAAGCCAACAAGGCTAACAAATTCATTAAGCACATTCAACACACTGCCAATAGGTCTATGATATATTGGATAGAGCCAATGCTAAGTACAAGAAACACTATGATCAACATCGAGTGTCGTACAAGTTCCAAGTGAGTGACAAAGTTTGGGTACATTTCAGAAGGAGTGCCTTGCTAAACCCCATCGCAAGCTGCACCCACTTTAATATGGGTCAAAAAACAACACCAAGGTTGTAGGGGACAATTCCTTCAAGCTCAGCATCCCATTGTTCCTTGGTTTGCACCCAGTGTTCAATGTATACCGCCTTAAGCCATACTTTCCACCATTGTTGGACACATCTGACATTGTAGAACAACTCACACTAACAGAGCTAAACCTAGACTTCATGTAATAGGCAAAAAATGATCAGATCATGGAAACATAGATCAAAAACACTCCAGCAGGGGATCAAGCTATATCGAGTTGTCAAAGCAAGCCAACTCCTTCACCAAGGCAAGTGGTTCACTGGGGACCAGGTTCAACAGAAATTTCCTCACCTCGTGGAGGCTCTGCATGCAATGGGGACCATTTCTTCCTAAGGAGGGAGGAATTCTCTAGGTGGATATTGGTGGCCGCCATCTATTCCACCTAGACCTCCAGTCAGTTTAATTTATTTCCTTGATTATTTTAGCATTTACTATTTTTATCTGTTTTTCGGGTCCTAAAATTTCAGAGTATTTTTTACCCCCTCAACGAAGTTTTTTTGAGGTCCTTGTAGTACTTGAATATACCTTTCTAAAAATCTATCGTACACACCAAACAAAGATAATATGACCAAGTTATGATCCCCAGAAGTTAGTTGGCCAACTAACCCCAACGACGCCCACAAACTCTTGGTGTTCCATCTCCTGGGGTTAGGGTTTTATTTGTTTAGGGTTTTCCCTTATTGTTCAATAATAAATAAGCCCTTGATCCTCATTGTAAAATAGTTCAGAGGCATTTAAGAATCACATCTCTTCTCAGAGATAAGCTACCATCGCCCGAGCTAGTTTATTTCCATTCTGTTAGTAAGCTTATTTTAGTATTTTGATATTAATGAAATTAAGTGTTATTTATGTCGGATCTCTGTATTTATTGTTATATATGTGATTTGTTGCGTTCTTGTTTAAGTTAAGATCAATTAAACCACCATGGATGATGGAACCACTGAAAACTACTAATGTTGACTCCATCATTTGATTAATATCATGGATTGTTCAACATACCACCAATGCATTTAATCGCCACCATACACAGAAACATTGAATACCATAAAAATCATGGAATGTTAACCCATCTATGCCATATCCTTTTCCACTTAAGACTGGCTAGAGGTCAGTACTTGGGTTAACCATGTTGTGGATGACATGGAAACACCATCATACGCGTTGAACTACCAAAATTGATCATTGTGGAGTATATATCTGTCGAATATGGTACAAATTGTTGGAATGTTGGCTCGTCTATTATGAACCCTGCCAACATGAAACCACCGTGGATGTGGGAACACTAAAAGCCTCCACCATGTATGGGCCTATCCACTACATAAGTGTTGGCTTGTCGTTTAACAATGAACTGCCACTGTAGATTGATATATGGGTCATGTTGGGTGTTATGCTGACAACTTATCATGTGGCCCATGCCACCAAATCTGCATGGCAGTCTTGTGTCCATTATAACTAAAATTGCTGCAATGTATACCAATCTACTGCCTTTAATCATGGAACCTGTCATAACAATCATCATTGCAATGATATCGTAACAACTCTAATCCATAAAATCCATGAAGTACATGATTTAATGGTGTAATTTCACATACTCCAGGTCATCATAACCTGATATGGAAATAATGAAGCCATGAGTATGATGTTTAACCACGGTGTAGAAATTTTATCCACCATTGCAAGAATACCCCATTTAAGTGAAAATTGTTGCTTCATTTCATGATGATTCCATGATCTAGCAAATCACCATGCCTTGATAATATTGACATAGGATGTGATTACTAGTGAGATTTCAATGCAACATCACCACTAACAATATCACCAACATCCCTATGGAATTATGGACGTGGGATTGTCTTCTATTGTCATGAGACTCAACATATTTGCAACAAAAATTAAGGTAGACAATAAAATCAAAAGTGCATAAGGTTTGGTAATTATCTATCTACAAATCCCAGTCCAAAAATAATATTATTCACCCTCTTGTCTCTGGAGAGCATACCAATGAAAATTGAGCTTATAAACCTATTGAAGCCCCGAAAATCGGCTCTACAACAAGGGGGATACCCGCCCGGTCTGGACCTTGGTTGGCAGCTCCTTATCCGTTTGGTATAGCAAGTCCGACTGGGGATATGACACCAGTTTCCCAATTTATGAGTGTGTGTGTGTGTATAATTTGATGTTTCTGATCTAATGATTCCTAATTAAGATGTTCTAATTCTAATTTTAATCTAGTGCTATGCTATTGTATTCTAATAAGCATAAAACATCTAAGTCTATACTAACCCGGGGTGTAATTCTTCTATTATGCGATCTAAAAATATTTCAAATAACAACTGGTAATAAAGATCATTCAACTATTATGAGAACAAAATTCAATAAAGATGAACAACTTCGTATAAAAATTTAGATGAAACAGTTGTGAAAAACATATCGCATAATGAGCTATTCATACATTAAGCATAAATAAATAGCTATCACCATACAAAAGTGCCAAATGATAACTTAGGCATTCACGCATTAATATATAAACAACTAAAACTGAATATCACTTTAACACATAAGCAGAAATGGTTAAGAGATAAAAGTACCATTTATAACTAGTCCTACTCATGAGCTTAAAGCGAAAATGATTTATCTCTCATTGATCTAACATCCACTAAGAGTACAGAAGTGCAACATCAGTAGCAGATATTAAATTCAAACATTAACAAATCCTATTCCATTCATTCATCAAAACCTCCTCGGAGGGTGCAAAAGTGCATGTTCTGAGGACACGTTTTTGACAAATTTCTGGACCCTTCTCTAAATGCATGAGAAGGGTTTAAATACTATTAATTAAAACTAAAAAATAACTTATTACAAAAATTCAGGATATGGTTTAAATGACCGTCCTTTTTCTAAGCAAAAATAAAATAAAACTATTTCTAAAATTAAATATAACATCTAAATATTTTTGTATTTGCTCCTTAATATCGCAAGCATTCAGCATTGCCTGAGAAGAGTCAGTCGACCGACTTCAGCTTATAATTGTGCCGAGAAACGGAATTAGCAAGATCTAGCTCCATCTTTTTGGCAGAATCGATGACGTATTTTGGAATCATCCACTAACTATGTGACTTTACCATGTATGCCCAGTATTATTCCCAATTTAACTTGATTAACCCTGAAATTGCTTCTGCCTTTTCTTTAGCTTTCTGTTTCTAGCGTGGCCTCTTGCAATTTTTTGGGGTTTCCAGATAACTGAGCAATTGGAAGCTTTCCTTTTTGAGAAATTTTCTCAGCAATGCGCGATTAGCGCTAGGCGCTAATCGCGCATCGGAAACTGCCTCTGTTTCTTGATTCGGGCTTCCTTGACGTGTTTTTCTCCTTTAGTGCCTTTTGGGAGATATAAAGCTCAAACTTTGTGAAGATAATGATTCCGTAATCTCTTGACCTGAGTCTTAAAATGTTCATCTTTGTCATCGACACTGTCCATGTATGTGAGCATTTGGGGCCTTGCTGCTTTCCAATGCAGGAATGAATGAGCTAACTCTGTAGCTGATGTTTCAGCCAACTTTGATGGGCCTGTAGTAGCCACAAATCCCATTACCTTAGGATTCTCTTCCCCAAGAAGATTAGATGTGCCTTCCTAGATAGAACTTGGACTCCTGTCTTTCTTCCTCATAGTATCCTGCATATTGTCTTGTATAACCTTTTGTTCTTCGTTCCTGCAGTTTACAAATGAGGTGAAAGTAATGATAAATATAATGACAAGAAAGCTTTAAATGCCAAAGATATGCAAAAACACGCCACCTTACATGAACTGGCTCCTTGATAAACACAAAACCATATTTTATTAACAACTGGCATATAACTCATTAATTAACATTAAAACGCGTGACCAGTTCTTGGTTTATGGAAAAAGCTTTTTCTTGAATATTGAGCCAGGAAAATCTGTGATGGAATGATCCTGCGATTTGCATTGCAGTATCGCAGATTACAGCATCGTATTATCGCATTATTGCTGCATCACATTATCGTTGCATCGCAAGACCGTAAGATCACATGATCGCAATATCGTAAGATCGTTTAATCGTTATGTGTATTTTATGTGTTTTTGCGATATGCGATATGTGAAATCGCATATCGGCAATTTTGAGGTTTTCCAACGTGAGTGCTCATTGATGCATGCGATGTGATGGAGTTTCGCGTCGCAATCTCACATTTTTTTAGCTCATAAGAAGGCATCCTATCATTTTTTTTTTTTGCGCGATGCAATATTTCTTAAGGAGTGACTTTACTTCCTTTATCATGAAACTTAAGCTTTTTTAGATTTTTCAAAGGTATTTTCCTAAGTTCTTGATGGTAAGCTTTATCCGAAAGGAAGTATAAGCACTAATTGATTTTTTTTTAATTTTTGACTAGGGGTCCCCACTTATTTAGTATTAGCAATAACACTATATAAAGAGGGGGGTTGTTGGTGGCCACAACAATTGGCGATTCACTTGGAAGAACCAGTTATCTCTATTTTTTCTATTGAATTTTCTAAACTTCCAAAACAGAAAAATTTTCATAAAGTTAAACTTTATTATGGAAAGATAAAGTACATTATGCTCTAACCTATCAATGACATTTTGTTTCAACTATTTTTGAATTTGATTATTTTCTTCCTCCAGCTAGTCCTTGTATTTACATCAGTGATTACTTGGTCTGTAGAGGTAAAACAAAGTCTTCTCTATAAACCAGTTTTAAATATGCTCATTTGTCATAGGTAGAGCCTCTGCTGCCAGCAGGTGTCTATAGCCTCGACAGGGTTACCTATTACCCAACAATGATCTTGTATCCTACTTAAAGCAACCTACAACTCTCAAAGAAGAATCCATATCCACACTTATTGCTTTGATTTTCTTTTACTCTTAAAGAACAATGTCTTGGTTTGATAGCCAATTTATGACACAGTCATTCACTTGATTTATAACTTTCCTGAACAAGCTGGCTCGTGATGAGACCCCTTGCCTTTTGATTGCAACAATCTTGAGTCAATGCCCTGTTGTGATATGCAATATTTGGCAAAGTCAGAAAATTATAATATTTGTGATTATAATAAGCCGGCTCGTGATGAGACCTCTCATTCTTCAAGATGAAGTGTATCCTTGGATTGTTCCTCTGAAAGTTGTGATTTCCTTAGCAGGGAGGAAGTCATTGTTTCCTTAAGATAGCTCTGGACGATAATAGTAGAGTTTTTTTGGAAATAGTTGTTCTACAGAGACTCTTTATTTTTGTTATTGATACCTTTCATTGCACTGATATAAAAAAATTTCTTCACTAAAGGTTGTTTTCATCAAACTTTATGAAGTTGAAACTAGTATCATATCTAGGTTAGAGTCTTTAACTATATCTTTCAATAATAAAGATCAATTTTTCAAAAGATTTTCTATTTATACAAGCAAAAAATCAAAATCTGAAAGAGAACTGGTATCTTATTTGTAAATGCCTAATGTAACCATTCACAACTAGTTTTATTATGAAAAGAAAAACAATTACTCTACAAAAGAGAAGAATAATCTTCTATGGAAAATATTTCTTGAAAATTTGTGCGTTAACAGGCAAAGAGTCTCTTTTACCTGCTAAATCCTGTAACATAAACGTTGATGGACCTATGAATTCTACAATTTGAAAAGGACCAAGCCACATTCTTTGAAATTTTGTATGTTTCCCTTTCTCTTCATGAGCCTTGTCTCATTCTAAAACTAAATCTCCTATCTGAAAATCTTTTCTGGTCATTATGTTTGAATCAAAAGAGGATTTTACTAGTGCTTGATGATGAGCATGGGTTTTCTTAGCCTGTTCTCGTTGTTCTTCTAATTTTATTATTTCCATTTGTCTTTGCTGTAAGGAAGAAGTTGGTACTTCATCAATGTATTGAACTAAAGACAAAGAGGGAATTGCTAAATGAGTCGGAAGAACCACTTCTTTCCCATAAACTAAATTAAAGGGAGAAGTGTCGATGGAAGCTTTTTGCATTATTCGGTCTGCCCACAAAGAATATATTAAAGACTTATGCCAATTTTTATGATTTTGGTCAATTGTTCTTTTGATAATCCTGATTAGGTTTTTATTTGTAGACTCAACTAACCCATTCCCCTGTGGGTAATAACTGGCCGAATGTTTAAGCTTGAATCCTCTTTTAAGTGAAAATTTAGTCATTGCATTTCCAGAAAAGTATGATGCATTATCAAACATTAAAGTCGAAGGAAATCCAAACCTGGTGATTATAACTTGATCTATGAACTCAATGATATTTTCAGCATTAGTCATCTTGAGTGGAACTGCTTCTACCCACTTAGTAAAATAATTTGTTGTTGTAAGGATATATCTATGCTGCTTATAAGAGTGAGGAACGATCTCACCTATTATGTCCAATCCCCACTGACTGAAAGGTTGCTCAATGTTAACTGGTTGTAGTGGCAAGGATGGCTTATTTTGTCTCCCAGCAGTAGTTTGGCAGACTTGACATTTCCTCACGTAACTATGCAAGTCTTTGAATAATGTGGGCCAGTAATAGCCCGCGCACAAGATTTTATGTGCAGTGGAATCTCTAGCATAGTGTCCGCCTGCTGGCCCATTATGGAGTTCCTGCAAAACTTTTTTAGCTTCAGATTTCTCAAGACATCTAAGGAGAACAAAATCATACTTTATTCTAAAAAGAATATCATTTATGAGCTGATATTGTTTGGCTTTCAACCTTAGAGCTCTTTTCCTAGTATGGTCGAGGTGTGAAGGAGCATATCCGTTCTTAAGATAATAAATGATATCGGCATATAATGACTCAGCATCATTTAGGCTTACCTCGCACATTTCTACCTCTGCAGATAGATTTTCATAAATTCGTGACGCTCTAGCCAGCATTTTGCAAAATCCTTGACCTTTTACAATGTTTGCTGGTTTGATTTCTATGTCATATTCTTGTAAGGCAGTAACCCAATTGGCCCTTTTCTCACCCACATCATTCTATACTAGAAGATTCCTTACCGATGGAAACGGTACTATAATTTTAGTATGGGTTTTGAATAGAAAATGTCTGAAATATTTGATTGCTTTGAAAACAGCATAAGCCTGTTTCTCCACATCTAAATAATTTAATTCAGAACCCTGTAAATTTGAACTAAAAAAAGCAATTGGGGCTTCCGCCTTTTCTTGATTCGCTTGAGTGAGTATTGCAGCATATGACCTATCTGAGGCAAATGTATATAAAACAAAAGGCTCTGAAAAATTTGGAGTTGCTAAAGATGGAGCATTAATAATAGCTTGTTTGATCAGGTTGAATGCTTCATGTTCATCTTGGCCCCATTTAAAATTTGAGTTCTTTTTAATCATGGCTTGTAAAGGAGACACGATTCTTGAAAAATCTAGAACAAATATCTTAGAAAGTTGATCTGACCATGGAAATAATGCATGGCCTTTTTGTTGTGAGGTAGGGATATTTCAAAAATCTCTTTGATTTTGTTAGAATTGATGTGAATTCCATATTTTGACACTATCTATCCTAGAAGTTTCCCTTCACTTAATGCGAAAAAAGGTTTTTCGGGTTAAGTGAAATTCCATACCCTAAACAACATTGGAAGATTTGTTTTAAATCTCTAAGATGGTTGCTTCGTTTCTTGGAATACACGGTTATATCATCCAAATAAATTACTACAGATTTATTGACTAAACCTTTGAATGTGATGTCCACGGCTCTTTGAAATGTGGCACTAGAATTAATCAAACCAAATGGCATATTTCGATATGCGTATGTACCCCATTTAGTTCTGAATGTGGTTTTTAATTGATCATCAGGATGTACCAACACTTGATTGTATCCTGAAAATCCATCCAAGAAAGACACTAATTCTGAGCCTGCCACTGCCTGCAATATTTGTTCCATAGGTGGTAAAGGAAAATTATCTTTTTGGCAGGCCTTGTTAAGGTTTCGAAAGTCAATGCAAATTCTAATATCTCTGTTTTTCTTTCTAACAAGTACCATATTGGAAACCCATTTAGAATGTTTGACGAGAAAGATTATTTTGGCTTTTAATAACTTATTGAGTTCAGTCTTTATCTGATTTTCTAAATTGGGATGGATCTTTCTCAATTTTTGTTGGACAGGTTTTTCATTATTGATCATTGGAATAATATGCCGGATGATGGAAGTGTCATATGTTTTGAGTTCATGATAGTTCAAAGGAAAAATGTTTTTATATTGTCTCAAAACACGAATATACGATGATTTTTCTTCAGGGGTTAGGCCGAGGCCTAGATTAACGTTTTGTGGTTTGGCATCGGTTCCTAGGTTTACTAATTCGTAATTCAAAGTTGAACTTTGGAGTTTTGAATTGGTAGACCTTTTAAAGCGATATTTCAAATCATACAGGTCTTCTAACTTGACCACCGACTTAGGTATAGCATTGTTAGTGCTATTTTGTTGCAATTTTCGATCATGTTGGTCTTCGTCAATTATTTGATTGGAGTAGGATCATTCAGATGTGAGGAAATTCACGATATCAGGATCGTCGTTGAATATTCTCCAATTTGTGATGTTATCAGGAATAGAAGGTCTAAAGATTAATTCTATTGAGAATCTATCTAGACTTGTTGGGTTGTGTTATATTCCTTCCACATAGTTAACATGGGGTTTGAGGGGTACCTGTAACCCCACTTTATGGGTTCCGGGGCAGCGGCCCGGAAAATTTTGGTTTTGGACCCTATGTTAGGTTGGGCGGACCCACCTATGGTTTTGTGCATGATTTTCACACATGTTTTTTGGACGCGATGGTTT
>APFE030530726.1:6405-23933 GCA_000404065.3 Pinus taeda
CTTCGGCATGTATAAATATGTATTGTAACATTGAAAGGAATATAATGAAAAATCAAGCTGGTAGTCTCGGTTTTTGAGATCCAGTGGGAAATCTCTGTGTATATGTGTTTTATGGGTTATGCTCTCGCATTTTTATTTTTCTTGTGATTTAGAATTCGTATGCAGGTAATTTTTGTACGGGGTTAAAACCTACAGTTTGGTCATGGTAGCAATGGTTTAACCTTTGGAATTCCTTGGTTGTTTTTGGATTGTTCTATCCACAAGATCCCACATTCATGCTTGGAATATGGCATGGGAGTGACTGACTGAGAGAAATATTTGGTAGAGCCATGTCTACGGTCAGGTGGTACTTGGAAGTCCAAACCCTAGTCAGATTTTCCTATCATTAATCAAAGATAAATTCTTTCTTTTCTACTTTTTTATATGTGGATTTAATGGTTTTTATATATCTGTTATTTACATGGTTTTATGTTGGTTATAATAATTCTTAATTGTTTGTTTCATGTCATGGTTATTCCATGTATTTACTTGTAATTGTTAAAATGAAGGATGAAAGACCTAAATTATGTTATAACAGTTCAAGGGAGAAAGTGGTGATCCTTTTTGTAATGTTCCATAAGAGTTTTTAGTCATTCATGCTCTATCTTGTATCCTAGACCTGTAGATTGCATTGATGTCAAGTGCTGGACCAAATTTTAGCCACGGTTGAAGATGGATAACTATTCCTAAGATTTATTTTTGGTTTATTAGTCTTTTCATCGTGTCCTTGATGTACTTTGAAAGTTACAACAAGTTATGGGCAAAGGCCGGAATTCTAGCTTAGAAAAGTGCCTTAAATGTCATGGAAGTTGGCACAGGTGTGCTGGAAAACCTGTGAGGCTGTTGAGAGGTCCCTCGACACTAGCATACCCATAGCATGTGAGCATCGAGCAGTCAAGAGGTCTAAAACATTAGTGGGATCGAAGGGCAAGATGCATGAGTGGTTGAGATGTCTGGTGGGGGTCTTTTTTTTCATGTCGAAGGTATGGTTGATCTATTTCATCGATTCCATTTCCTTAATGTCACCAACGAGGTTGATTCCCTTCATAGTGGCCTCTCTCCTTGCATGTTTACTCTGGTTGGATGGTTACATAAGTAGATGTGGGAGGAGTGTGGTTATAATATATTCTTTATATATATTATATATATAAAATTCTATGATCATCTCATTTTGTATTTTTTTTTTGAATTCATTGTAAAATGATATCGCCCCTTGAAGTGGATTTTATTCATTAAATTATCATTTTTAAAGTTTTTGGATGATTATTATTTACAAAATAATTATATAAAATTGTGTATGTTAACAAATGTCAACAACATGAAAACCAAAAATGTTTGTATTTATTATGAAATCAATTCAATTATTTTTTCTTGTACATCACATTGTGATAAAGAAAAATAATATAAAAGTTAGAGAATGAGAAAATTATTTAGATATTAAATGGATGAACTTGTACATGGAGATGCTAAAGATAAAAATATGAGAAACCCGGGGCACAATAGTAATACTTTGAGTTTATGATGACAAGGTCATGATGCTTTCAACTGCTATTGTTGTACACTTTTATAGATCTCCCTTGAAAATCTAAATTAAATATGAATACAAGGCCCCATATTCAAATATGTGAATTTACATAATATGTTAATATTAGCACACATGTGGTTGATATAAGTTGTAGGCTTCAACTTATTTAAATTTATAATAACATAATGTGGTTTACATTCAAATTTTCTTTAACTATTTGCCTTTAAAAAATATTAACATGAAAAAATCATACATACTAACTCAATATCTTTAATATATTAATTGTATTTAACCTAAATACTATATTTAGGTGAAACCTTAATAGTATAATAAAAAATAACATAATTTAACTTATTTACAGTTAAACTTAAATTTAACATCTCAAATGATTTTCAAGTGACATCAAAAAAATATCATTAAATATGTCATCTCTAATCATTTTAATATCATGTGATGAGATCATTTTAAGTTTATATTAAACTAGCATCGAACATAGACATTTTCTCCCTAGTTAGGCCGATAGGCCTTCCTTTGAAAGAGACTTTCGTTGCCCTTTTCTTTCTCACATTGACACCTGGCATCCACATTCAGTGGGCATTCAACAGGAACTCATGGTCTCCTTAAATTACTCGTCATAGTCTCAACTGAGAATCTTTGCAGCTGGCGCGAGTTCTATTGCTCGATTCTTGCAAAACCTCAACAGAACACTATTATGCCAACGCCTTTCTCCATAATGATGGCGATCTCGAATCTTCACCCACTACATGAAGCCGACAGAAATATCCACAAATTTGTTACAAATTCCTGTAATCCGTGAACAAGACGTTACAAATTACTGAGAAGGCAGTTTAAAGTTAGCAGTGATTCTCCTTGTGCCTTCAATGGCGTCCACCATGACAGAGAAGGGCACGTTGTGAGATTAGAATTTGACAATTTTCTGGTCGCAGGGTTGTTTACATCAAAAGTCTGCAGCCTGAGATATCTCACGGTCCTCTCATTTGCCAAAAATGAAATCAAGGGGGAAGTCCCAAAGGATCTCGTCGACTGTACTAATCTGACGCGTTTGGCTTTGTCTCAGAATTATCTAGTAGGCTCTCTTCCCAGCTTTGTATCAGAGATGCACAACCTAGAACTCTTGGATTTTTCAGGCAATAATTTTACGGAGCCCATTCCCCCTACCTTTGGTCAGTTGAGGAAGTTGCAGATACTTAATATCTTTTCCAATTTGTTGGGTGGTACTATTCCTTGATTTCTAGGCAATATAACAAACTTGTTGGAGCTGAATCTGGCCCTTAATCCGTTTGAAAGTGGTCCTATTCCTGTGGAGATTGGGAAATTCACTAAGCTGCAGAATCTGTGGCTGATGGAGTGTAATTTACAGGGGAGGATTCCTGTTTCTATTGGGGATTTGAGGGAACTTCAACTTCTGGATGTATCTAAGAATAATCTAACAGGGCCTTGGCCTCATAATTTCAACAGGCTTCGAAAGTTGGTTAGTTTGCAGCTTTACTAGAATAAACTTGAGGGTGAGATTCCTAAGACTATTGGTATGATGGCATTGGAATATTTAGATGCTTCATATAATATTCTCTCAGGAATATTCGAGCGAGATTCCTACAGGGATTGCTGAGCTGACCTTATTGAAAACTCTGAAATTGTTTCACAATTCGCTCACTGGGAAAATTCCTCAAAAGCTTGGAAGCAAGACCCAGTTTGAGGTTTTGGATTTATCTGAAAACCAGTTAAGTGGGCCATTGCCAACCTAGCTCTGTAATGGGGGAAAGCTTCAAATTCTAGTAGTGATCAACAATAGGCTAAATGGTAGCATATCAGAGATATATGGGAATTGTACAAGTCTTCTTCGGTTTAGACTGGCAAACAATAAGTTCAGTGGATAAATTCCAAAGGGTCTATGGGGATTGCCAAGAGTTTCGGTGCTACATCTCAGTTCTAACAGCTTTGAAGGAAGCATTTCTAAAGATATTGGCAATGCTAGAAATTTATCTAACCTACAAATTGACTATAATAAATTTTCATAATTTCAATAGGCTTTGAAAGTTGGGTAGTTTGTAGCTTTACCAAAATAAACTTGAGGGTGAGATTCCTAAGAATATTAGTACAACGACATTGGAATTTTTAGATGCTTTGGATAATATGCTCTCAGGAATACTTCCAAAGGGTTTAGGAAATTTAACTAGGCTAAAATCTTTGAATTTGTTTGAAAATAGATTGTCTGGTGAGATTCCTACAAGGATTGTTGAGCTGACCTTGTTGAAAACTCTGAAATTGTTTCGCAATTCGCTCACTGGGAAAATTCCTCAGAAGCTTGGAAGCAAGACCCAGTTTGAGGTTTTGGATTTATCTGAAAACCAGTTAAGTGGGCCATTGCCAACCCAACTCTGTAATGGGGGAAAGCTTCAAATTCTAGTAGTGGTCAACAAGAGGCTAAATGGTAGCATATCAGAGGTATATGGGAATTGTACAAGTCTTCTTCAGTTTAGACTGGAAAACAATAAGTTCAGTGGAGAAATTCTAAAGGGTCTATGGGGATTTCCAAGAGTTTCAGTGCTACATCTTAGTTCTAACAGCTTTGAAGGAAGCATTTCTAAAGATATTGGCAATGCTAGAAATTTATCTAACCTACAAATTGACTGTAATATATTTTCAGGTAAGCTTCCATCTGAGATTTCCAAGGTAGGGATTTTATCTGTTTTCAATGCTAGCAATAATAAATTTTCAGGAAGTATACCAGATGCGCTTTATGGGTTACATAATCTTGATGTATTGGGTTTGCAAGTAAATTTACTTTCTGGTAACATTTCTTCGAGTATTGGGTCTCTGAAACAGCTTACAGAGCTTAACTTGAAAGGAAATGATATTTCTGGTGAAATACCTATGCAAATGGGTGATCTCCAATACCTCATATACCTTGATCTATCCAGCAATCAACTCAAGGGGAAAGTCCCTGCATCTTTAGCCAACCTTACATTTAGTTTCCTAAATCTATCAAACAATCAACTATCTGGAAAAGTCCCGAGTAGCTTGAGTAAATTCAGAGAGGCATTTATAGGCAATCCCAAACTCTGTGGAGAAGATTTTCAAGATATCAAACCCTCTGCCTTAGAAAAGGAGGATCATCATTTGATGACATGGATACTCTGTGGCATCCTTGTTTCTATAGCATCTATGGTGTTGGTTGTGGGATTAGTATGCTTCTACAAGAAGTATTATCAGTCTCCTCTTGTTAAGGACAAGGAAAATCTTTAATTTAGTGCTTGGAACGTGGTCTCTTTCCATAAGCTAGTTTTTCATGAGGGCGAAATACTGGGATCCTTGGATGAGACTAACATGATTTCCAGTGGTGGGGTTGGATAAGTGTACATGATGGAAATGATCAATGGTGAGATAGTAGCTGTGAAGAGGCTTCTTGGTAAGGAAAATATTGAGGCCTCTGGATATGACAATGGGTTCCAAGCAGAAACTGAGACTTTAGGGAGGATTCGGCACAAGAACATTGTTAGGCTCTAGTGCTGCATCTCTGGAGAGGATTGCAACCTGCTAGTGTATGAATACATGTGCAATGGAAGCTTGAGAGGTATCCTTCATGGACCTAAAGCTAGCAGACTCGACTGGCCTACAAGGCACAAAATTGCTTTAGATTCAGCTCAAGGCCTTTCTTATCTTCACCATGACTGCCTTCCACCAATTGTTCATCGTGATAAGTGTCAATATTTTATAAGAAATTCAAAATTAGATTCAATTGTGATTTAAATCATTCAAAATTGGATTAAATTTTGATTTAAATCTGTGATACTTTTTCTGAATCTGAAATTGAACGCAGGGCCTCCTAAAGGGGTTTTGCGTATTGTTGTAATGAGGATATGTGATCGGGGCGCGTGGGATGGAGACCCGAGGCTGCGAGATCGAATATAATGGTGGTGTGGCCTGAATTTTGCAGGAGATCGACGAGCTTATACCAACACCAGGCCCCGTGGCCTCCCTCATGAACCAGAAAAAAGTTGGTTGGTTTCTTGTTCACATGGGCTACAAGGTCTCCCAGCTTCTGCAAGATGACCTTCGTGGAATTCACCATCGATATGGATTCCCTGTAATGGTAAATGTAAATATTTTGCTGGTAGACCGTGGTTAAGGCATCGTTTTTACATAAAATTAGTTGCATTACTCGCCCTTCTCTAGCAAATTTTGAATTTGTGAAAAAACATATTTATTTTTTGAAAATTTGTGTTCACTGTCTTGCCTCTGAATATAGAAGTTGACCCAAAGTCACCATACCCTATAATTCATTTCTAACACTGTTTTTCAAATAATCTAGCTATATATCATATGTGAAATCTAGGCTTCCACTAAAGTTCTTTGTTTCTTACTAAATGATACACAGAGGTGATTTCTATTTTATCACTAACGTTTTACAATGATGAAATGACATCTAAATGTAACAATATTTCATATTGCATTGTAGAGCCTTGTTACAAAAGGAGAGAGATTTACCAAAGTTAAGGGTACTTCTGCAAAGTAAAGGGGAACTTTACACGCTAAGATCAGAAGCAGACACAAATAGATTCCTTGACACATCTTAACATTTTGTGGGCTATTTTGGTGATATAATTATTTTATGTTGTAGATTTTCTTTGTAAATGTGAAGGGATCATTGTTGAGGCAGCAACAAATCTTTTGCATTCCTGCCTTCAACATATTTGACCCTTAAGATACTTGTGAGAGAATATAATTACTTTGTAGGAAATTTTGGACTGGGCTTCAAGAATAGATCAGAATATATTAAAGTTAGTGATGTACTTTTCCAAGGCTTAGACAGAATGGAGTTGTATGTTTTCATGTTGATGCTCCTGAAGGAACACATTTATAAATATGCAATAGGGTGTATGGTAATAATAATTGTTGTATTCCTAAACAAATACAGCTCCTACAAGGTGGTTCTTAGTTGATTAACAATTATCTTGCAATGAAAATATTTTTACATCTACAAACAGATCATATAATGTGGAATGGACTGGAAATTATGATGACAACATTTGATTAGTAATTTGAACCTAAATTGGACGTTAAGGAAAAAGTTATAGGTTTATAACCATTCATTCTATGAAGTTATTCAAACAAAGTGATGGCTTCCTCAGCATGGATGGAGATAGTTGCATTTCTAATAGTGTGGTATTCATTCTCTATTTGTAAACTCTATTTGTATTTTATTGTTCTCAGAATATACTTCTTTGTTACTGTTAATAAATAATTCTAATAACAATTCAATGACACCTAAAATCAAAAGTTTCAATAACAACTAAAATCAGAAGTTAAAGCTAACAATAATGCTTACATTCAAGGTCTAAATATAAATGATCTGAAAATGAACAAATAAAAAAGAATGCACACAATATCAAATCCCACAAAGAAATTCTATACCTTCTCTTCAAATTCCTTCAAGCTTTTGAAAGCAAAACCAATGAATTATCAATATAATTTTACCATAATAAAAAAACAATTAGAAGGCGTTTAGCCACCTCAAATTGCTCATCTGTTAGGCTTGAACCAACATCTTTCTAGACAAATTCAACAATTCTAATTTAATAATCCTATCAGCCTCTCTTTGTATCTTTTGGGACAATTGCTAGCATAAACTTAGTGACCGTGGTTGTGAATTTTTTGCGAAGCCAAGAGGACCATTTGAACCGTGTTATTTGAACTTTATTTGAGGTGAGAAGGTCTTGTCTTGAACCAACATCTTTCTAGAGAAATTCAACAATTCTAATTTAATAATCCTATCGGCCTCTCTTTGTATCTTTTGGGACAATTTCTAGTATAAACTTGGTGATGGTGGTTGTGAATTTTTTGCGAAGCCAAGAGGACCATTTGAACCGTGTTATTTGAACTTTATTTGAAGTGAGAAGTTCTTGTTTAAAACTCTCTGAGTCATTAACTGATTAATAAAAATATGTTAATGTTTGTATTTATTTGGTTATTAAGCTCTTGAGGCACTCAATCCTAACCCTAAGCTATTTTGAGAGAAACTTGTACAAACTGAATATCGATGCGTACAACTGTGCTCTGAACCGTCATTGGAATTACTTTTTATATATCAATGTTTGTTGGATGACTCGAAACCCAACGAATCTATAGCAAGTCCTCTAATGGGCTGATGGTATGGATTGCTTAACACAAATGAACTATTTCATTCCTACATGTTTAACATAAATTTGGAGTACCATGCCACCCATCCAGCATCAGACATCTGGGAAGCCATGTCCACGTATTTTGCCTCAAATTATAAACAAGCACCTCATTTGCCGCCTAGCTCTCATGCAAACCAAATCCGCCATTCCTCTAAAGTAAAACACCGCGTCCCTTCCATCAGAATCCATAATAGACAGCGGCATGCTTGCGATCTCTCTAACCCTAACGATTGAGGTGTGCGAATCCATTTTGGCATTCTCTATCTCCGATATAATAACAACACCTGAATCCGATATGCGTGAACCTAGAAGCACACGTGACCCACAAGTGAACAGAATACCAAACGCGTGCCATTTATGCACATCCCTCTAAGGCAACCAATAAATACCATGCTATCCGGCTTTAAATGAATGGCGGCTGTATATTTAAAGCCCAATATCATGGCTGCACATCCTTCCAAGGCAACCAATAAATCCCATGTTATCAGGCTTTAAATGAATGGTGGCTATATATTTAAATCCCGATAGCATGGAAAATATAGCTCGAATGATAGGGATGTGAACACAGACGTCCCTTTTTCGATGCTGAAAGCCATGATGCCCCACCTTGAATAATTTATACATCCACACACTTCTAGTACAAGATACTAATTAATTAATAATAAAATTGATTTATAATAGTAACATTAAAAAAATAGAACTAATAGTACATTAGTGATAGGCATCAGTTTTTTTAAAGTGATTATCTTGAATCTAGGGTGTAGTACTATCATTTTTGTTCTTTATTTGGATGATATTTTCCTCATAGTGAGTTTTTATGACTTTACTAAGCAATTAACAATTTTAGAGGAATTTGGTTGTAGTATATGTATAATGGGGATAATGAAAAAATTAAAGTTTTGAAAATTAAATCCAGAAAGTTAACTTATGATACTTTTGTAGATGCCAGCTATAGTAGGGAGGATGTGCCTTTATACATATGTCTTAGAAATTATATTCATTAGAAACTTAATTGGAGCTACAACATTGAGAAAAAAATTAGTGGAGGGTTGAGAGTTGATTATGGGGTTGAAAACAATTATATGCTAGTGGACTTTTCACTTCTTATTATCTTATATTCATATGAATTTTTTGATTAGTATCTTCATAGAATTTCGCGCAGAAATAGAGAAGATTCAAAATTTTATAATTTTAAATCTCAAAATTAAAGCAATACAACCTATCCCTTCCTCCTCATAGTAGTGGGCATTTCTCCCACTAAGAAGAACTATAACTAGCTATTTAATGTATAAGAAGAAAATAAACAATATTGATGGCAAGAGGTTTTCTAAAATTTCTTTTAACTCAAGCCAAAACCACCAACAACATAAGAAAATATGACATAAAGATGCCAAGTCTAAATACTTTGTAATTAAAGAAATATGTCATTTTATAGAATACCAATAATATTAAAAATATTATTACATACAAATTTAAGGAAAATTTGTAATGAGATAAAGGATTAGATGACAAAGGAAAATTAAGGTAATGTAACGAGGTGGTCAACCCTATTATAGAAGATAAAAATGATCTCATTGTTTGGGGTAGCATAAAGAGGGAAACCAACATTGCTCAAATAAGAACAAACTCTCGAAAGTTGCATATTTGAAATTGGGAATTAGAAAAGAAAAAAATTATGGGAAGAAAGAATTTATCATCTTTGTGACATTAAGAGGGTTGAAGCTGAAAATCACTTTCATTTATTGAATCTTATGTATAACCAAATTAGATCACAATTTTAAAAAAAAAATCACAATATTGACCTTCCAAATCTTTTAAGTCATCAAAACTAAGTTGATCTCGCAATGCTTATCTTAGTTATTTTTTAGCACAAAAATTACATTATAAAGAAATCAATGTAACATGTCACCTTTATTAAGTTTTCATACACTAATTATGGTCTTAGTGGATGTTAATCATTATTATCCTCATATCAAATAATTTAATTTAGATGAATAATAATTTAATCAATTTAACATTATAGTATTAACATAAGTTCTGTGCATAAACTTTGATGATTGATGTTAACACAGTGTTGATGGTTGTAAAAATGGCATTGGTAAATTGAAAAATGTGTTCATGGAGCATGCATTATTTTTAGTTGTTTCCAAGCTACCACATAGGCCATCATGAATTTTTATAGGTAAGCATGTACAAGAATAGTTGTGCTCTTAGCAATATGCACATGTTTGAAAGCAAGGATGCATATTTATTTTTAATACGAAAAGATATTTTAGTAAAATTTTCATAACTTTATACTCATACATGTATTCTTCGAGTTATTTGACTAGTTGGAAAGGCCTTAAAGATCTCTACATGTTTATCTTAGAATTAATTTATTCTTTTCTATAAATAGTTATTTTTCCACGATAATAGAAAATGAATGTTTAGACCATGAATGATGCTTCGAACAAGCATATATTCTCTCTTATAGTGACAGTTCCTCTCCACTATTAATATGCATTCTATAAAAAGGATTTGCACATGAGGGATGCATTATAAGAGTAGGAAAAGAAGTGGATCATTATCCAAATGAAGCTTCTATGGTTCATGTGCCATTGTTGGGTTATATGGGCCTGACCCAGGTTCGAAAGAGTTATTTATCCAAATAAATCCCGCAGCTACCGGTGCTCTCGGCTATAGCTCGTGGAGCGCAGACAGAGGTCTCACCCAAGGTAGCAGGGGAGGGTGCTGGAACCAGCGTTCCACACCCTTAGGATGTCTAAATGTGGTTTTAAGACTTCACACATTGTTCCGTAGCCTCGCATTGCTCAACTTTCACACAAATCCAGAACATGACTACTTCACAATGTTAATTACTTAGAATGTTAGTGTATATTATATCTAATTTATGGTGGTCATTAAGCAAACATTTAATCAAGATAACCAGTGCACACAGTTAATAAAAACACAGATTTGTCTTCAACCAGAATACAGGCGAATAAATATTCAATATATTAACCAGATCTACACTAATACAGAATAACAAAGTAATTGCAAATCCACTTATCTTTATTTCCACTTTGTCATTGATACATCCAGATCTACCCTGTGCACTCAGTTGTAGGGGTTTTCACACACAACTATGGACTCTACTAGGCCTCTGTGCACACAGCTGCAGAGCCTCTACCGCAAAACCCTAAGCTTGGACTTACAGACGCTTCAAAAACTTCTTACCTCATAATCCCATTACAATCACTCATTCATCTTCCAAAAAACTAGCTACCTCTACCCATAGAGCCTTGCTCTATTTATACATTTCCCTGGACCGCGATCCATGGGCGAGCTGACTCAACTTACATTTCTTTACATTATTTTTGGGCGGACTACCCTTTGACTTAACTTATTACACCTCACGCTCCGCGCATCTGCGTAGTTTTTACCTATGTTTAGCTAAAATTGTGGGCTTTATGCCCCATGACCATTACGTGGGCCTTCTACCACCCAACAGTCCCCCAACGCAATCATTGTAACTCATCCCGAGTCACTCAGTTGGTGCGGTCATCTTTGCAGAGAGACCGATCAGCTACTTCTGCACTTCAAGTGTTCCTTCAACAAATTCTGCCATGAGCCGTTGTTAATGTTCCATGTGAGCTGGTGATACATCCGTATCACTTGCAGTTGCTTGCTCGATATCACATACCGCCTGCATATGCGCTAACTTACCTTCAATAGTTGTAGAAACATCAAATGCTTCATCAAGGTAGGGCTAGATGTGGTCTTTAAGCACTGCCTCTTGTTGTCGCATGGTGTCAACTTGGGCCTTGAGAGCGTGGGCCTCCTTCATTTTGGCCAATTGGTGTATGATAGCGATTTTCTATGCAACCCCTCGAGTTTTGTCATAGGCCTGCTATAGTTCGTGTGCCTAAGCTTCCACACATTAGATAGTTGGATCCTCCTGAAGGGATGTGAGCATAATAAGAGACTGATCTAGGAGACCCAATAATTGACATACAATGCACCACATCATGTCCAATCCTGCTTGAATTTTGTCGTGACACCATTCGCAATCTTCGATGGTTGCTCCACCTGGAGTTTAAGCACTGGAATTTGTAGAGTAAGCTCCCCTCGGGCTTTTGTGGCCGCTTCTTGGGTCGTACAAACTCCTACGACCATGTGCTGGATCTTAGTAATTGTTGCGAGGTCCTCTGGGATAACTAACTCTAGTATGGTGTTACACGCCTCTATCACCGCTTGTTCTACTTCCCGATAGCATCCGACCAAGTCATCGTGTTAAAGAGTGATATGTTCTATCTTTGCGTTTTTCTCCATCAAAGTGTGGAGGGCGCGACCTTCTCTGGCATGAAGCTCATTAGTTACTCTTTCATGTAGTTGGTAAAGTATGTCTCTAGGTAAAGTAGCTAGATTTAGTCTCGGCAATGGAACCATTTCTTGGTTTATATGGGCCTAACCCAGGTTCGGAAGAGTTATTTAGCCAAACAAATACTGTAGCTATCGGCCCTTTTTGGCAACAACTCGTAGAGCGTGGATTGAGGTCTCACCCGAGGTAGTAGGGGAGGGTGCTGGAACCAGGTTTCCGCACCCTTGGGATGTCTAGATGTGGTTTGGAGACTTCGCGCACTGTTCTACAGCCTCGCGCTGCTCAACTTTAGCACAGATCTAGAACAGGACTACTTCGCAACGTTAATTACTTAGAATGTTAGTGTAGATTAGATCTAATTTATGGTGGTCTTTAAAAAAACATTTAATCAAGATTACCAGTGCATGCATTTAACAAAAACATAGATTTGCCTTCAACCAGAACACAAGCATATAAATATTCAATATATTAACCAGATCTACACTAGTATAGAATAACACAGTAATTATGAATCCGCTTATTTTTATTTCCATTTTCACTGATACATCCAGATCTACCCTGTGCACTTAGCTGCAGGGGTCTGCGCACATAACTGCAGACTTTACTAGGCCTTTGCGCACATAGTTGTAGATCCTCTACCCCAAAACCCTCGACTTGGATTTAAAGACGCTTCAAAAACCTCTTAGCTCATAAATCCATTACAATTCAACTCATTCATCTTCCAAAAAGCTAGCTACCTCTACCCATAGAGCCCAGCTCTATCTATACATTTCCCTGGACTGCGATCCATGAGTGGGCTGACTCAACTTACATTTTTCTACATTGTTTTTGGGCGGAATACCCTTTGACTCAACTTATTACACCTTGCGCTCTGTGCATCCGCAGAGTCTTTACCTATCTTTACCCAAAATTGTGGGCTTTATGTCCCATGACCATTACACAGGGCTGCTACCACCCAACAGCCATGAACGGGGCTTCATACCACCACCCATGCCCCACAAATGGAAAATTTAGCCTCCATATGGAATATGGTCATATTATAATGACTTGTATAGTAAATATGGATCTAAAGGCATTGTTGAAGGGTGTGGGAAGAAAATAGAGCACTTAAGCCCCAAATGAAGTTTCTAGATGTTTGAGAAAATGTGTTGTTACACAAAGGACGAACACCTTAAGTAACTATCACACAACTAGATAAGAAGTAATAATATAAATTCCTTTATGTGGTTAAAACAATATAAAAAGGAAATAGCCCATGCTCCTATCCAACCCAGCCACTTGAGACAATTTATTAATGTAAAAGACATTTTCCGAATAAGATAATTTTTTACAACTGATCATCAAAAACTCATTGAGTATGTGTTATATTCTATATATGACTATTTGTACATGTTGTATGCCACATTGGGTGCAGTTAGGGGAGGGCGGGGGGAGGGGGTTGTAGGGGAGAGGAAGTCCGCATACGTGGGGGTTCAATGGAAATACCCATGAATTTATTTTTTGGTGGCCCTTTACATTTGCTTTTGGTTCTTTTCAATACACAATTTTTACTTTTAGCTATTTTGTGGTGCATGTTGGTTTTACCCATGGTTTGTAATTTCAATTAAGGAACTATGGTTCTATTTGAATCCAGGATAAATGGATCGGAAAGTTAGGGATCTTGTGGGTTAGATAAATTGTATTGTAATATTGTAAAGAAAATATAGTGAAAAATATTTCTGATTTTCCTACTTTTAGTTTAGAAGGTAAAATTGCATTATTATTTTATGTGTTCGATTCCGTCCTTTTGTTTTATTAAGAATCTATTTGGAAAAATTAGTTACAAAGGGTTAAAACACACAATTGGTGTTAGAGTAACATTAGATTCAAGCGGATTCTTTTGTGGCTAAGGGGTTTTTTCTTGGGATTGTGGTAGATCATGTATTCATGGGAGATTGGCATAATTGACTCTTGTAGTGAAAGAAAATGAAGAGATTTTCAAAGATAGAGATCAAGAAATTCAATGATTATAGTTCTGAGTTATGGAAGCTCAAATTGGACGATTTTTTAGTGGAAAGAGATCAATACATCACTTTAGATTTGAATTTGACATTGATGAGGATGTTGATGGAAATCTGGACCAAGTTAGATCAAAATGGAAAGATCATAATATGATTGTGTATTTCAGGTTCAATATTACTTACTGCTTGATGAAAAGATACAATGAAGGCATCGGAAGATAAGTTAGGGATTTTGTTTCAATATAAGTCTCTGATGAATAAATTGTTCCTACCATAATATAAGAACGATGGATGGAGACAGTCAAATAACTCTTATTCCAATATAAGTGAAATACTTTCACTTAAATACATAATACTCACTTAGATTATTTACATTAAAGCACACCTAACCCTTTTACAACATCATACTTTGACCCAAAAATATAATACTTTCCCACTTAGAGTACAATATATATCTAAACAAATACAATATAAAATTATTATTTTTATGGTACCATAAAATATAAAATTGTGTCATGCACAAAAAATGGCTAATTTAGATATAAAATGTTGAATAAAGCAATAAATATATTTTAATATATAGAAATTTTATTAAATCAAAAGAATAGATAAAACTACAAATTTCTACGTTTAGAATGCTGAAACCAAGAGCTGCAAGGTAAAAAAACGTGAGAAATGCTCGTTATGAACACACAGATGGTTGATCTATTAGACATTCATATCTAGTCTAGGTTCAAAACCAAAGAAATTTGGAGTACCATGCCACCCTTCCAGCATCGGACATCTGGGAAGCCATGCCCACGTATTTTGCCTTAAATTATAAACAAGCACCTCATTTGCAAAGTTGGCAAACCCACGCCTAGCTCTCATGCAAACCAAATCCCCCATTCCTCTAAAATCAAACACGGCGTCCCTTCCATCAGAATCCATAATAGACGGAGGCATCCTTGCAATCTCTCTAACCCTAACCATCGAGGTGCGTGAATCCATTTTGGCATTCTCTATCTCCGATATAATAACAGCACCTGAATCCATTATGCATGATCCTAGAAGCACACGTGACCCCCAAGTGAACAGATTGCCAAACACGTGCCATTTATGCACATCCTGTAATGGTAAGGGTGTGAACAGGGACGTCCCTTTTTCGATGCTGAAAGCCACGATGCCCCACATTGAATAATTTACATCTACACACTTCCAATACAAGAAATCTCCAGAAGCAACAGCTTTGTTCGTTCCTATCGTCGACAGTGCTCTAAAATTCGGTGGGAGGTGTCCCGCTGTACTCCACGATTTCAAACTCGAATCATAAATTTCTACTCTCTGTGCCTGTGCCGAGTTCACCATTGCTATCACTTTATATTTGTCTCCATTGTGGCCGTGGCCCTCCTCTGCCATGATGGTCATGCCCGAAATATCACCATCGGCTATCGTTGGGAAGTTCTATCGACTTTCCTCTAAGAGGATTGCAGACAATATTAAAATAACTCTTAATATCATAAGAGTGGACAGTTGCCAAGAAAAGGCCGCGGGCCGATCCCTCCACGCAGATTTTGTCAACGTCATAATGATTATTTAAGAAAACAAGGGAGATTTTTTTCCACGTGCTCGTGGATAAGCAGTAAATAATACAACGCAACGAGCGGAAGTCATGGTTTCTTGTTCGTAGGTGCCGCAACCCAATCGTTATTTATGAATTGGGTGGTTGAAAAGAGGGCGTTCCATTCACTACACACGCCGCAATATCTACATATTCTTTCAACTGGAAGCCATGCCAATGCATTCTGCTTTAGATATTTCGGAAACTGAGACCACCACGCTGAGCACTCCTCCGGACCTTCCTGGAATTTCCATTTTTAACGACAACAGATATTTTGACTTTTATATTAACTAATATTTGTGGAAGAACATAAGAATTCCTGGAATTTCCATTTTTAACGACAACAGATATTTTGACTTTTATATTAACTAATATTTGTGGAAGAACATAAGAATTTCAGGTTGAACTGGTGAAAGCTCGAGAATCGGATTAATTCTGTGCTCTAAGAAGTCTGTAAACACAGAGATAGGGGTGGCGAATGCATGGTTCTACGGGTTGCTTATAAGTTTCTGTGGTTAGAATTTGAAGGGACTGTGTTATTATTGTTAGGTGAATGATATCACAAGCTTAGACCTATCGTTGATGGTTCTAGGGGTTGTTTATATCTTTCTGTGGTTAGAATTTGAAGGGACTGTTTTATTATTGGTATGTGGACGGTTCGAGTACTCAACTTGATTATAACTTGTTTAGCATTTGAAGGGACTATGTTATTATTTGTAAGTGGACGGTTCGAGTAGAAAACTTGATTATAACTTGTTTGTAACTTTCAGTAGCTAAAATTTAAATCAGAATATACTTTCATTTGTAAATTGACAGTTGGATAAAAATATTTTGAACTCAGAACTTCCGCTTGCAAATGAAACTTTGATTCATATTCCAAAACCACTCTTTTCTTTTCAGATTCTACGACTTTTTATTTATAATTAGAAAATAACGAATATTTCGCTGTTGCAAATACTTTTTTATTACTATTTCTTATTATTAGGATATTACATAATTATATAATTTAGCCTCTTATGCTTCATTCAGGGCTTCCCATCTTTTTATATTATAATAGTAATATATTTTGTATTTTTTTCTGAATTATAATAGTAATACATGTATATGTGAATTTGAATTATAATAATTGTAGAATTGAGCCTTGTGTGATCCATAACAAATATATAATAGAGGTTTCAACGTAAATTACATTATCAATCAATTGTTTACGCGTTTCAAACCAACAAGTGTGGTTCATAGTCATGACAAATTGAAGGAACCAGATCATGGCTGCATGTTAAATAGAAATAGAAGATTACTGGGTTCATGGTCATGACAAGTTGAAGGAACCAGATCATGGCTGCATGTTAAATAAAGAGAGAAGATCATCCAAAAGTTATATTTGACTAGAAACGGCTATAATAAACCATGAAACGTCTATATTTGACTACACTGGACTAAAAGATAGTGATAATGGCTATTTTTTACTTGACTCGTTCAGGACAATTAATTTAGATAATTAATTTAGATAAGGAGAATTAATTCAGATTATTAATAAGTTAGTTATTTTATTATTTTAATTATAAGGTTATAATGGAATCTAAATAATAAAGGTTTATTATCACTTAAATCATTTTTGTATTCAAGTTTCTGTGATCCATAATGAATTAAACAAAGTCTTTTGGTAGTTAGAAATTACATGAGAGAATTTTTTTTGGCCAAAGCGTTTCGAACCAACAAGTGTGCTTCATCATTTCAACTACTAACCCTTTGGAGAAAGAATATATTATTACTATTTATTATTTTATTTTATTAAAAGGCT
>APFE030530731.1:0-51101 GCA_000404065.3 Pinus taeda
TACTTGTGCATACAGCACCGTCGCTTCCAAGTTTGTACGAACTACCGGGTTGATAAAATGAGAGACAGGAAGCCCCAGGAGTTGTAGCATTATTGCTACAATACTGGAGCTCACCACACCTGTTGGGAATGTTTGCAAAGTATCTGTTCTTTCCTTCCTCATGCTCTCTGTAGTCTCCCCAATGAATTCGTCCTCTGAATATGGATTCAACCTTTGCCTCTTAGCAAAGGGTTGATCTGTGGGTATGCTAGAGGGGTTAGCAATTTACCTTTCTCTTTTCAAGTTTCTTTCCTCATTTAGAGGAGTCTGTAGTACTGGAGGATCACCCATGTTTGTTTGAGTTGGTAGTGACTGTGGTGGAGTCAATTCTTCCAAGATTTCAGGTTGCTCTGATTCCTCTGGTTGTTCTACCGTTTCTGGTTGTTCTGATGTAGGAGCACTTGTTTCCTGAGCTTGCCTCTATGAAGGCTCTGCTGTGGGAGCACTTTGTTCCGGTGTTGGCCTTTGGGAAGATTCTGCATGTACCTTTACAAAGGAGTCCAGGTCAAGTCTCTTCTCCAAATCTTTCATCACATTCTCAACTTCAACTTTATCACTATCTTGTTCTACCAATGTCCCTTCCTTCCATTCATTTAAATGGGCATATTGTTCTATTTCAGGGATCCTGTGATGGATGTAAGGTGACAACTTGTGTTTTATGCTTCTGTCACAGATGAAACTGAGGATCATATGCCCAAACAAAACTTTTCTTTAAATGCATCTTCGTCTCTATGATATCTTCTGCTTTTTGCCCTGCTTTGCTGTTGTTGCACACAAATGGGCCTAAGTGGTCTTTCATCCTTAGCTGGGCTTTTTTTTTTGCTTTCATGAAGTGGATTTGATTAGAGTTGATTATTTGCCTGTAGTACTCTAGGGAAAATAATCTCATGGGGACATACTTGGGCAATTTGTAGGGAGGTAGTTCACACCCATAGACTCTGATCTCAGTATGATTCTGGTATAAGTACCAATCACCTATCCTATGTTGCTTTGACAACTAAAGGATTTTTTTGATATCATCACTGATTCTAGGGGGGGGGGGGGGGGAATTCCTGTCAGCATGGTAGTTATAGGATGGACAAACTGATCAATGAAATCTATATATGAATAGGGAGAAGAGGGTGAGTGGTGAAAAATAGAGGTCCAGAAAATGATTGACCTAGGGTTACCTTTGGTATCAAGCTTATGCACAGAGATTGGGAATTTATTAGTTTGGTAGTAAAGGAAGAGGTGATACAGGACTGTAGAATACTTGAACTAGAGAATTGGTTGTGGATTTTGTCAGCTATGAATGCAGCATAGTCATATTTGGCAGTAAAAGGTTGACCGGGGGTGAAGATAGCCATGAAAGCTAGGGTCAGTTCATCAACAAACTCACTAGTATTGAAACCCATAATGGCAGCGATCATATTAACAATATCTTTGCCCACATCAGTGAAGAAACATGTTAGGTAGGGAGGTGGATCTTTGGGTATATAATTCTTATCCATGAAAATATGGCAAATACGGTTGAGTTCAGAACCAGACATTTTGGTGGATTTTTCTAGTAATTTTGCAAGGGAAATGGGGGTGAGGTTTTGGCTTGGATGAAGCTGCAACATTTCATTAATTGAATCAACAGTAATTGTAAACAGGACTGACTGGTCGGGGAACATTACAACTTTGAGGTTAGGATTCTAATTGGCATGACATTGATGGATAATGTCCAGGAAAATGTGCACAAAAGGGAATAGGTACTTTGGGAGATTTGGTTCCCAAAGTCCTATGGTATCAGAATTGTTAAGGTAATTGTCTCGGCATCGACAATATACTTTCAGGGGGCACTTATCAGGTTGAAGGTCTTTTATTTGGAAGTCTTTATCTGCTAAGGGAAGGTAGTCCAAGGCCTTGTGAGGAGTAGTGATTGGAGCTACATTAAGGGCCACGGGGGTTTCCATCCCTGGTCCTTGTGTTTTCAAGGACGAAACTGGGATTTTCAATGAAATTGTTTAAAATAGAGGTGCCTGGGAAGTTTTGAACTAAGCTTAGTAACTCAATTATATTGAAAACTTTGGGTTTAAAGCAATTTCAGAGGAATTTCAGTATACAATAGGGTTTCTGGGAGAAGATCTGGTAAATACCTGTTCTTGGGCAACTGAGTATGATGTTCACGTTCGCAGGATGCACACAGTGGATTGGAGCGGCGTTGTAAGGCAGCGTTCAAGGTAGTTGACAGTTTGGGGACGAACTGGTTGATTTTGGATGTACTGCGTGCATGCATGGAATTGTTCTAGATAAAGGATGAAGAATAGATTACACTTGTTTTTTTAATGCAAAGTCAATATTTTGGCGGGTTAGCGACAAGGACAGATGGCGTCAACTTGATGATGTGACATTTTGTCGTTTATGGGAGGCGGTAAGTGGGTTTCATCGCACCGCTTATGGGAGATTGGTGGTATTGAAGGAGGGCTGCACGATTCCATTCGTCAATTGACATGTAGCATTGGCAATTTTTGCAAAACCACTCATATCGTGCGTTTAACGTCCGACCAAAGGGCTCGTGCGATATGAGCGATAGCTGTCGGAACTGAGAGATCTGATCGGACAGTGGTCCGGGATGGGAAGTGATTGATGGTTAATGGAGGGGGCCAGACGTTAATAAAAGGCTTTTTTTAATTACATCGGGGGCGATGTGATTGGTCAAAAAGTTATTAATTAATCTTGATGATTAATTAATCCTTTATTTTAGCGTGGCGGGGGTCGGGGTTCTTAATTAGTCATGACTTGACTAATTAACCTCATTTATCGAACGTTTTTAAGATTATTTCGCAACCACGGGGCGGGATATATATTTATTGAGATTTTAATAATAATACGGGTAATGGGTGATTTGTTTTCGGGAATTAAATAGTAATACCGATTAGTGGTTTATATGACTTTGTAGGATGCGCTAAGTTAAAATGTTTCCGAAAGCATTTTCATCATATAACATTTATGACTTAGGCTAAATGAATATGAGGGTTTTTATATACAAAATGTTTTAATTTTCCTAAGTAAAATAGGGATTTTACTTGGGAAAAACTTTATCAAGGGAATGAATGATTTTATGGAGCGTTAAATGTTGATGAGGGGGATTTAAGTACTTTAGGTATTTCAAATTATTGGGCCGAGGGTCTGGTCCCTCCAAAAGTCAGAGAAATGCTTTGAGCCCTTCTAACTTGTTATAGATACCTTAGCACTGAGGGGAGATTAGTGAATTTTTAGGGAACAATGCAGTAAGAAAGTTAATTAATTTGACTTGGGTTCCTTGATGTGCTGTCTTGAATGTGAGTTATGCTTTGTCCAAGTGATGAAAGCAAAGGATTTAAGCATTAAACTTGACCATTCACCACACATTTATTCTGCAACCATCATCTATTTACCCTACCTACTTTATCCTAGCATTTTCACTCCTTTATTAAGGTGCACTTAGACTGGCAAACCCTTTTAAAATTTTCTTTTCTTTTATATAGTGATATCTACCTAAATCTAACCTTATTACATCCAAGGGCTCAAATTAAACTGTTGAGCTCCTTTTATTCACTCTACCTATTTACTTATCTGCCAAGATTAAACTCTTTGGTCAGATCTTTATTCTCTATATTTAAAAACATGAAATTGAAAACATGGAATAACCAAGATTAAGCTATTTGGTTACCATAGATTGTGGCAGAGGTGACAAGTTGCACACAATCTTTATTATGCATAAAGTAAATAGTAGTGGCATTTGGGCTTGTACACTTTCATGGTTTGTTCTTTTTGTTGGGGTTCATTTTCTTTCATTTTTTTGACCTTTTCTTTATTCTTTTTACCTATTGATTTTTCTTATAGGGTATACCCTCTTCACATTTTTGAAATTTCCCGATTTTTCACAAATATGGTAAACATTTGCAACAAGCAAAGGTATGAACATATTTCAGAGTTAAACCAAGTCAATCATGATATATGACGCCTATTGGTATAGGGGCATAACATGTCCATTTCGGCAATGGAAGACAAACGCTACAAGGTGGCCTTCATCGATGGCAAGGTACGTGTGTGGAAAAAGAATTTTAAAGATGCTTTCACTCTTGGGTTTCGAGTTGATTCTTTATATCAAGTTGGAGGAAGTCTGTTGGGAGTCATGTCTTGCGACACATCTCTTCAGTCTGAACTATGGCACCAGAGGTTTGCCCACCTTCATTATAAGGCTCTATGTGATGTGAGACAAATGGTGATAGGGATGCCCGAGTTCAAAATAGAGCATGAAGGTGTATGTCTGGGATGCGTCGAAGGAAAGCTCAAAAGGGGACCATTCCCCTCTAGCCATAGCAAGACCTCTGACATTTTGTAGTTGGTTCACTCCGACATATCTGGTATGATGCCTGTGAACTCTTTGGGAGGATATCTATATTATCGCACTTTTACAGATGATTATTCTCGCAAGACTTGGATATACTTCTTGAAAAAGAAGGATGAAGTGTTCTTCTTGTTCCGTCACTTCAAAGCCTTGATCGAGAATCAAACTGAGCAGAGGATCAAGATCTTCAGGACTGATAATGGGACTGAGTATGAATCCAACGAGTTCCAAGACTTTTGCAAAGAAGCTGGCATTAAGAGGGAGACCACAACACCATACACTCCTGAGTAGAATGGTGTGGCAGAAAGGAAGAATCGTATGATTGTGGAAGTTGTTCGTGCCATGCTCCAAAGTTTCTATGGGCCGAAGCTGCGAATATCGCTGTATATGTTCAAAATCGATGCCCTCATCAAGCATTGGGTTCCAAGACTCCCGAAGAAATGTTCACTGGTAAGAAACCTAATGTCTCTCATTTTAGAATTTTTGGAAGTCCCATATATTTTCATGTGCCGAAAGAGAAAAGAAGCAAATTAGGTGCATCTGGAAAGAAGGGAATCTTCGTGGGCTATAGCGAAAATTCTAAGGGCTATAGAATCTATGTGGCTAGTCAAAGGGAAGTCGAGATAAGTCATGATGTCACCTTCGACGAAGATATGGCTCTTAGCAAGGTTGGCAATCTTCCTATTCTAAGGAAAGATAAAGATGCTGACACGAGGAAGCCGGATGAGAAGGAAGATGAGATGATGCCCGATGTGGAAGAACCAATGGATCCTATTGATCCCCCTTTGCAAGATCCTTCCTCTTCTAGGAAGAGGCCCTCATGGCTTAGGGGGACACTTGATGATGCCGAAGGACATATTGCACCCAGAGGGACTTTCTGTGAAAGTAAGAAGCCAACCAGGCATCAGGGATACTTGACCATTATGAGCACCATCATTCAAAATGAGCCTACACTGTTTGAAGAAGCCGTGAAGCATCAAGTATGGAAGGATGCTATGAATGAAGAATACAAGTCCATCATGAAGAATGATGTATGGGATGTGGTCCCCAGACCCCACGACAAAACAGTGGTCATCTCGAAGTGGCTTTACAAAATCAAGCATGGAGATGATGGGATTGCTGAAAAGTACAAGGCTCAATTTGTTGCTCGAGGCTTCTCTCAAAAGGAAGGTGTGGATTATGATGAGATATTTGCACTAGTTGCCCAATACACCACCATCCGCTCGATCATAACCCTTGCTGCTTTGCAAGGATGGAACCTACATCAGATGGATGTCAAGACCACGTTCTTGCATTGTTCAATTAAAGAAGAAGTCTATGTGGAACAACCCGAGGGATTTGAGATTCATAATCGAGAATCTCACATATGCAGGTTGAAGAAAGCCCGCTATAGGTTGAAGGAAGCACCCTGAGCTTGGTATGAGAGGATCGATAGCTACTTCATGAAGCTAGGATTCACTAGGAGTGAAGCCGATTCAAACCTTTGCTTTAAGGTTGAGGATGATAAGCCTCTCATACTGGTGTTGTATGTTGACGACCTTTTCCTGACAGGTGCAGACCCTCTCATTCACAAATGTAAGAGGGAGTTGGCTTTCGAATTTGAGATAAAGGACCTCGGACTGATGCACTATTTCCTAGGGCTGGAGGTCTGACAAAAGCCAAGAGAAATTTTCATATCTCAAGGAAAATACGCGATGAATATATTAGAGAGATTTGGTATGGTGGACTGCAAGCCCATGACTACCCGATAGAGCTTAACTTCAAGAAGTTATGTGGTAGAGCTGTCGAACCTGTATTGGGTAATGCTTCCGAGTATCGTCAACTCATAGGAGCATTGATGTTCTTGGTGAACTCCCTTTCGGATATATGTTTTGCAGTCAACACGTTGAGCCAATATATGGTTGAGTCTCATCACTCACATTGGATTGGTGCCAAGAATCTTTTGAGATATCTTCGGGGCACAATCACTCATGGGTTGAGATACACTGCCAAAGATGTGAGGCTGCATGGATATTCTGACGCTGATTGGGCAGGCAGTGTGGTGGACCGCAAGAGCACTTCCGGGTGTTGTTTCTCTTTGGGCTCTGCCTTGATATCCTGGATGAGCAGGAAGCAGAAGTCGGTGGGTTTGAGCACCGCTGAGGCAGAGTACATTGCTACGAGTATGGCCTCTTGTGACGCTATCTGGTTGAGGAAGCTCTTCAGTGAGTTGTTTGGACATACATTGGATACTACCGTGATCCTCTGCGACAACCAAAGTGGGATTCCTTTATTCGAGAATCCCGTATTTCATGATCGCTCCAAGCACATCGGTATTAGTTACCACTTTATCCGGGATATGGTACAACAGGGAGCTATAAGGCTCCATCATATTGGGATTGATGAGCAGGTCAACGACATTTTGACGAAGCCCTTGGGAAAGGTCAAATTCTTGACTTTCTGACAATGGCTAAGAGTCGTTGAGAGACCCTCTTATGAGGGTCCTGTATGATATGAACATTGAGCTCTGGGAGATCCGGGGGGCTTGGGGTATTTTAGGTTAGTAGAGGATGGTATGATACATTCTCGATCATTTCTTCTTCTTCATAGTTCAGCAGAGAGCAGTGCATTTGATGGCAGAGATAGTACCGACAGACAGATGGATTAGCAAATGGAGTTCCTCCTAGTTGAGAGGGAGTGTTAAAATTGGCAACTATGGCCAAACTCCATGTGGGTCATCTTATTTATGGCAACTGATATTTTTCTTGGATTCCTTTCGTCAAGAGGTGTAGGATTGATCTAACGATCATCCGATTCCGACATGTATTCATGGAGATATGGATTTATTTGTATTTCTTGACAATTTGTCAAGGTCGGCCAACAAGTAAAATAGTGCTGCACACCCCAGCTAAACCTCAACGTGGCATAGAAGTAGAGGAGACCTTGAGGCATTATCATACTCATTTCCACATCTCTTCTCTCTCCTTGTCTCTTGGGTATGCGAAGGAGGAAGAAGACTCTCTTTCACGTGGGAAGAAGAAAGAGGACGCAGTTAGGGCAACAGTTGTAGGAGGACGTAGGAAGGTGCAACAACTTTGTTTTGGGTGCTAAAGGAAACGTTGAGCAGCGTATAGGCTCCCTTGACTGCGGATTTGTGTGGGAAACCTCTCCTAGGCTAGCCGCAGTGCTGGACAACCTGCATTGACCTGTTGGAGGACATCTTTTGGGACAATGTTGACTGGTTAGGGTTGACTGCAATATTGCTGTAGCATTGAATGTTGTTTTGACCTCCTTCCATTGACTGTTTTGGGCTTGCTATCTACTGCTGTTGGAGGCCGAGTTCTCCTAGGTTGTCTTGAGGACATTGGGAGCTGATTGATCAACCTTGTCATTGCTATTCAAGGGTTTCATTGCTGTTGTTGTAAATCATAGATTTGTGATATTGTACTATCTCTCTCTTTGTCTACTGAATTATTGAAGAATATAGAAGAATTGATCAAAGGGTTTCCCCACATTGGGGTTTGTCCTTGGCTGGTGCCACATCTTGTGTCTCTTGTCTTGGTTTGTCTTTTGTTTTTTTCATTTATGTTCTATCAACAATTTACTATCATCTTAATGTGATTGCTATATTGGAAATTGACATTGGGCTAATAAGAAGATTTGAAGTAAATTGCTATTAAGCATAGAACATACCATAATTTAACACTATCTCAGTAGAGTTCAGGAAGTTGGTGATGAGCTAGCAATTGTTGGAGAGAAGCCTATAGATAGAGAGCTAGTGCGTGTGGCTTTGAATGGGTTTACCAAAGATTGGCATACATTTGTTTATAATATTACTGGACAATATAAGTTGCCGGATTGGGAATGCTTATGGAGTGACTCCATCTAGGAGGAGCTAAGGCTTATGCTAGTTGAGACTTATAGCATCAGTGGCAAGGGTTCCAAGATTGAGGAGGAGGAGGAGAATCTTGCTCTTGCAGGTAAAGTCAAAGGCAAGAAAGGCGAAGGGAAGAGAGAAAACAATCAAAAGGGTAACAAGAAGAAGACAGGTCTGAGTAAGATCAAATACTTCCATTGCCATACTTTTGGACAATATGCTTCTAAGTGTCCTAACTGGAATAATAAGGGATCGAATAAGGAGCAAGTAGCTGCATCAACTGAGGTAGATGAGTTTGCCTCTTAGTTTTAGGACTTCTCATTGATAGCTTGCATGAAAAGCTCAGTAGGGAGCAATACGTGGTACATTGATTCAGGAGCTTCTTTCCATATGACTTCTTTCCATATGACTGGAAATCGAGAGTACTTTAGCCAACTGGATGAGAAGGATATGCAAATGAATATCAAGCTTGGAGATAATGGAAAGTATGCTACCAGGGGAGTTGGTACTGTTAGCTTTGAGAGGGAGTTAGGTAATACTCTTCATCTCAAAGATGTTCTCTATGTTCCACGGCTGAAGAAGAACTTGGTTTCAGTAGCTATCCTTGAGGATACATGATATGATGTCATCTTCAGAAGAGGTAAGGCGTACCTCCAACACTTAGCTTCTGGTGGTAAGAAGCAAATAAGTGTGAGGGTGAAGAATCTCTACAAGTTGGAGGTAGAGAGAGGTGCAACCTTGAGCAAGAAGGGAGGTAGTGCACAAAGTAGAGAAGTGATGGTTGAGTGAGAGCAGGATAAAGCTCTCAAGATGGAGCCTCCACTGGTATGTTAGTTTTAATCTTAAGTTAGTCGGCAGTTGGGCTGACCAACAAGATGATGAAGAGAAGGAGCAGAGCTCACAGAACATGGTGGGAAAGAACAAGTCTTCAAAGCAGGTTCCACAGAAGAAAGCAGGGAAGCCTTCTAGTTTAGAGGGAGCAACTGCAACAACGAAGAACATGGTAGTGTTGGAGACAGATCTAGGTGGATGAGGTTCTTCCAGGAACACCTTCCTCACTAAAAGGGAGTGTTGAAAATTAGCGAAAAAGTGATTCCTTGATTTGTGCCTTAATTCAAGGAGTCAAAGTTGAGTTTCTTTTTGTGTATGGTCGAGTTCCTAAAATTTAGGAGTTTCCCAAAAAATTAGGAGTGCATGATGCAGTTAATTGATGTGTTGAAGTTGAAGGTCAAGTTTTGATCTTCTAGCGTGAGTTAAATTAGGAATTGAAACCTTAAGTGGAGTTAGGTTTATAAATTTTAGGAAGATCCAGTTAACTATTTCTGTTGACTTTTGTTAACTAGAAAAGCTTCAATTCAATTCCTTAATTAGAAAACTCACTAATTTTAACCATTTTAATTGCCTTTAAAACGAGGAACGAAGGCACAAGTTTAATTATTGTTTTGTTGAGCACGAGTTGGTGAGACCAAGCAATAGGAATCACAAGTTTGTGCGTGGAGCTTGTGAGAGGAAGAGTGTGCAAGAGAAGCTTGTGCACAGGTTGGTAGAGGGCAACAAAGATCAACAATCTTGCAAAGGTTTCAAGCTTAGAACAAGCAGGAAAGACAAGTGTGTCTTTCAGATTGAAACAATAGTATTTTGTAAGAGATCGATTGCTCAGTTTTTTCTATCAATAAAATTCTCATCAAGCAGAGGGTTTTCCCAGTTGGGTTCCCTAGTAAAAAAATTGTGTCTTGAATTGTGTGACCGTGTTTTGTTTTATTTTTGTTCCTAATATCGTTGCAAATTGAGTAGAGAAATTCTGTGTTTGTAAGAAAAGAAAGTGTTTTTCAGATTGTTCTTATCAACAGATCATGAAATTCTACACATATATAGCTTGGATAACAAGCTTTCATTGATTCATAATAACCATTATTGACCCTTTAGCAATGAAGTTGTTTCTTGTTCATTAGGGTTGGGATATTCAAAGTTCTTTTCATTTAGATAGATCATGATTTTAACCAAGAATTTGGTGAGGGCTAATGAGGAGGGGGTAGAGCTCAAGCTAGGCTTTTGTCTCCACACTTTCTCTTATGACAACCATTTTTTTGCATTTTAACATTCGGTTCATGCTTTTTCTTTTCTTTCTGTTGCATTGACCTTTTATGGCAAAGTTTCCATACCTCTACTGAAAGGACGAGGAAAATAGGAGAACCAATTTAAGCGACAAATAGCAAATCAACTCGAAGATGGGATGTGGATAAATGGGGATGATAGAAGGTGTTAAGTATGGATAAAGATGAACATGTAAGATCAATTAGAGTCTCTTATTTGTGCCCCTCTTAGATAGTGAAAGAAAGGCCTCAAGAAAGGTCACACTAGACTAGGGGCAAGTGACGACCACCAAGGTGAAGCATGGGAACAAGTGTACAACCAATAGCGGTCTATTATCTAATTCAACTTATGATCCATGCTAGAGTTCCCTTGAACGTTAAATGAAAGCACTTGAATACAAAAGTGGTTAATGCACCTCATATTAGATGACCCACTGTCATCGGATGAGTAGGCTAGATGAAAGCAAGCATTTGACCGGAGAGTAGATGAGAGGCATATGAGGTTGACAATTTGTGGATCATGATAGGGTTGTTGGCTAGAAATTTGCATCATAGGAGGAAAATTTTCTCATAGGGTTGCCCAAGCATATGGGTGGTTAACAAGGCTAAAGCATGCAACAATACCATCTACATGTAGAAGCAATGTCCTCATATAATCTTTTAATCAATGAATGAATTGAATTGATTTACAATGAGCAATGAAGCTCAATAAATAATACAAAAGTATTTACAGAAACAACAAGTTTCTACTTAAGAAAATAGAAACAACAAGTTTCTAATAAGAAATTGCTAATAAGATCACAGACGATCTTATCTACATAAATGAGCATTAAACACTAAAATAACATTATTCTAATACCCTCCCTTAATGCTCAATCTATTTACAACACCTATAGACCCTCTGAATTTTACAAACTTATCAGGACCAAGGGGTTTGGTGAACATGTTTGATTGCTGCTTCGTTGTGGGAACATACAGCAATTGAATGGATCCGTTTTCAACAAGCTGTCGAATGTAGTGACAATGGGTTTCCACATGCTTTGTTCGTTCATGGAAGACTGGATTCTTGGCGAGTTTGAGCACTCGCTGATTATCATAGAACAAGGGAGTAGGACCTGCCTGGGAAAAATGCATATCCGCAAGCATCTGTAAAAGCCAAACTGCCTCACAAGATGCCTTAATTGCTCCTCGATACTCTGCTTCTGTTGTGGAGAGGGCCACTGCCTGCTGCTTCTTACTAGTCCATGTGACATCACCGGATCCCAGACTAAACACATACCCAACTGTAGATCTACAGTCATCAAACGATCTTGCCTAGTCGGATCCTGTGTAACCATTGAGTGTAGGATCTGAACTCCAAGTGTACAAAAGTCCATAATCAGGAGTGCCACTCACATAATGCAGCACACGCTTCGCTGCTATCCAATGATCAGCCTTAGGAGCTGTCATGAAGCGTGAAATGTAGCTCACTACAAAACTGATATCAGGTCTAGTGGCAGTAAGGTAGATGAGGCTGCCCACTAATTGCCGGAATAAAGATTCATCCACAAGTGGTGAGGATGACTGAGCTGAAAGTTTGAGCCCTGGTTCCATAGGAGTCGTTGCAAGTTTGCAATCCTGCATTTTGAACCTGTCCACAAGAATTTTGGCATACTTGGACTGAGAGAGAAAGACGTTTTTCTCAGCGTGCCAGACTTCAACCCCCAAACAGTAATGAAGAAGTCCCAAATCTTTCATATCAAAAGTGCTGCACAAATCTTGTTTGATCCCATGGATCAAATGTGCTGAATTGCCAGTAATGATAAGGTCATCTACATAGACAACCACAAACAGAATATCATCACCAATATGGTTGATATACAGGTTTGCATCAGAAAGCCATGATCTGTGAGGTACTTATAAATTTTCATGTACCAAGCCCGAGGGGCTTGTTTCAAACCATAGAGTGCTTTGACTAATCTATAGACTTTCTGTTCTTGACTGGCAACATTGAATCTTGGAGGCTGCGTCTTTTAGACTTCTTCCTGTAAGTCACCATTCATAAAAGCACTCTTTACATCCATCTGATGGACTTTCCAACTGAATTGAGCTGCTAAGGCAAGGACGAGCTGTATGGTACCCATCTTGGCTGTAGGAGCAAAGGTCTTCTCATAGTCTACGCCTTCCTTCTGTGATAACCCTCGAGCAACAAGGCAAGCCTTATACTTGTCTAGGGTTCTGTCAGCTTTGTATTTCACTTTATACACCGATTTGCAGCTAATGGGCTTCTTCCCTGTAGGAAGATCAGAAAGGGTCCAAGTGTGATTCTTCTGAAGACTCTGGAATTCGGCTTCCATAGCTTGTTCCCACTTAGGTATACACTTAGCCTCTGAATAGGTTTGAGGCTCAAAAACACTGGGTAGGTTAGCCATAAGAGAAAAATTTACTGTAGGCTATTGTTTGCTTTTATTTCTGGAAGTTCTACCTTCAAGGAGCTCATTATCTCGGAGATCACCAGTAGTTTTAGCCCACCATTTAGGCCGGAGAGTAGAGGAACCAATATCAGGAGTAGGTGGAGGAGGTTCAGGAACAATAGGAGCAGCAAGAGGAGGATTATTTTCCGGAGGAAGCTCAGATAGTGCATCATCAAATACTGATGCTGAATCATCCCTCCCGTTAGGTGGACCTAACGGAACGAACATTGTGAGGCTGATCCTCAGAACACTGCTCAGAAGGAGGAGACTGAAAGAACCCTCTGTCTTCATCAAAATACTACATCCCAACTAAAGATAAGATGACCAGTGTCTATATGTATCAGCCTATAGGCCTTATGGTGATCACTGTACCCTGTCATCATGAGTTTCTGGCTTTTGGAATCCAACTTAGAGCGCTTAGCAGTTGGAATCCAAACATATGCATTCGAGCCAAACACTTTGAGGTGATTGATCTTAGGCTTACGACCAGACCAAACCTCTTCTGGAGTCTTCCCCTTAACAGCCTTAGTAGGTGATCTATTAAGAAGATAGATAGCAGTGAACACTGCTTCAACCCAAAATTTGTGTGGAACACTCTTGTGTTGTAACATGGAACGAGCCATTTCAACAACCGTACGGTTGCGACGTTCGACAACACTGTTCTGTTGAGGAGTGTAGGGTGTAGTTAACTGGTGTTTGATGCCATGGGTATTACAGAAGTTGGAGAAAGCAGAAGAACAAAATCCCCCCCTGTTATCTGTCCTAAGAGTTATGATATTACAGTCATGACTCTTTTTCAACCAAGGGCTTAAACTTTTAAAAGATACTAAATACATCAGATTTATGTTTTAGAAAGTACACCTAGATCTTTCTACTGAAATCATCTACAATAAGCAAAAAATATTTGTAACTAGTAATTGAAAATGTATTCATAGGACCACAAATATCAGCATGAATTAACTGGAGTACCTTAGATGTGCGCCAAGATTCTCCATTCTTGAATGAAGACCAATGTTGCTTGCCAGCTTGACAGGCGCCACACACTCCCAACTGCTGAGTTTGAATATCAGGTAACCTTGATGCAAGTCCCTCCCGAGATAGCTGAGAGAGACACTGAATGTTTAGATGCCCTTATCTCTGATGCCACAGAGTGCTGATGGGAGAAACACGAGCTGCTAGAGCCACTTCTGGAGAATCACTAGTATCAAGAAGCCTATATAGGCCATGATCCTCTAGGCCAACAACAACCGTAATACGATTTTCCCTGTCAATAATGGAGCGCTTGTGCGCACTGAACACCACATCGAGCTGAGGAGAGTTCCTCATAATCTGGCTGACAGACAACAAATTAATTTCCATACCAAGAACATAGTACACATTCAGGAAGATGAGTGTGCGCCCACCATACTGGATCTGAATTGTACCTCTGCCAACCACTGTGTACTCCTCACCTCCACCGAATACCACGGAATCACTGAAAGATGAGAAGTCAGTAAACCAGTCACGCTTGTGAGAGAAATGACGTGATGCACCAGAGTCAATGTACCAGGCAGAAGACGGGGCATGATCTGAGGACCTCTTAGACATAAAGGCGTAAAAGGCAAATTCCTTCTGCTCGGAATATTCTGCAACATTCGCTGTCTGATGAGACCCTCCCTGTTTCTCCTGTTCAGAAGCAATCCTTTGTCAGCAATCTTTCTTCATGTGGCCGAACTTGTGACCGTAATTACACTGCACATTTTTCTTCTTAGCGGGATCAGAAGACTGAGAAGAACCTTTTTGCTGAAAGGACTGAGAGGATTGATATTTGGTAGCAAAAGCATTGTCTAAGGACGCTGATGAAGCACCACTACCAAACTGCTGTTTCCAACGATCCTACTGCAGGTTTTTGGTGCATAACTTTGAAAATTTCAGATCAACATTAGTGGTGGTAATGTTGAGTGTTTCTGTGAAGTGTTCATAAGGTTTCGGTAGACTTTTCAGAGTGATGACTACCATATCTTCTTCCTCCATGGTTCGACCAATGGCTTCGAGCTGATCTCGAATGTCTTTAATCTTGTTAAGATGTTCCTGTAAAGACATATTTTCATCCATCATGATGGAGAACAACTGATTCTTTAGAAAGAAAGCTCTGCTCTTGTCGGATGTCTTGTGCAATTCCTTCAAATGTTGCCAGATTTCGGCAGCTGTCTTGTCGAAAGGAATCTGTGGTAGCTGATCATCAGTTACTGAGAGTTTGAGAAGCATAACAGCCTCTCGATTTTGATCATCAAACTTATCTTGATCTGCACCAGGTGTACCAGGACTGAGCTCTTTTCCCAAAACAAGCTGGTCAAGATGCCTATATTCAAAAATGGTCAACATTCCTCTGTTTCTAGATGTTATAATTGGTGCCATTAAAGTGCTGACTGCCTTCCAACATCAGATTGGTTAGTAAGGCCATCTGCGCATTTTCCCAAGACATAGAAAACAACAACACGGATTTCAATGCAGATGTCGGCTGATCCGAACAAAATCTGACAGATAAAGAAGGGGATTCGCTACTGCCCTAATTCCTTCAGCTTTAACCTCAGACAGCTAGCTTAATGCATGAATTGCTAGCAAAAATGTCTTAAAACATCCATCCGGCAAGTGTATTTGCAGATATGCAATCATTTAAATTCTTTATGTAGTTGTCATGCCTTCGAAAAGTTCCAAAATCCTATATATTTTTAGCAAAGAAGTGGCTGTCGAAAAAATGAGAAAATTTAACGAGTAGCATATAGAAACTTCACTGTTGCGTGAGACAGACGACAATGGTTGCATTGGCTGTGATGCTAAATCTGAAGTCAAACTAGCGTGAAATCCTTGCTAAGTCAGCCGAGCAGAAATCCAACGTGAAATCCCTGGTAGGTGAGCTGAGCCGAGCGGAGGAAGATTGCAAACCCTTGACACGATGCAACGAAAAAATCCAGCGTGCAGGGCCTGCATGGAAGTAATTGAATTTAAAGACGAGCATGAAGAGATTTGCAGCGTGTGGAGTGGCGTTAAATGCTCGCTGAACGGATTTGCATGAAAGTGGCTAGCCTAGAAGTCGCTTGCTTGGAAGCCCTGGATATGAAGACCCCAAGAATGGTTTTGTCTTGAAGCTCCTGGGTGCCTAAATTGGAGCCGAAATGATAAAAAATACGAATTCGAAGGCAGAACGTAAGCAAATTACACTAGTATTTGACAGATTCAGACCGATTTCGCGGAAATAGTGTGTCTGAAATCCACTATGATTCTTCCAGTGGCTTGCGTCCCTTCACTAGGTTGATAAAACCGACCCGGAACACCTCGACTGTCTATACGCCCCAAGGTGAACGGATGGATTGCTGCGCAAACTCTTCTTCTAGTTGCTGCTGCTGGGATGGGTGCCAGAAAAACCACGGTAGAAGACTCTGGTTTTGGCAATATCGAAATACCACATACGAAATTCCGGCCCTAGGGCCTCCAGACAAAAAACCAACTGCCTTGTTGATGTATCGCAGACTGGGTCTCGGTATCGATAATGTAGCCTCCGACGATGCAAAAATGAGCAGAACTAAAAAAAAACGAAGAATCGCTTTCCCTCGCAGAAATCGTCCGCTTCAATTCTACGACCATGGAAAAATTCTCGTCCAGGAATATTGAATTGACGGCTCGATCAACAGCGTCGGATCAAAACAATAACTGCTCGATTAATTCTCTGTGAATGTGCCAAATTTTTTTTTTTCAAACTCCTGGAGAGTGATTTCGAAATGAAGCACGAAATTTTTCAAACAATGAAAAATTATTTCGAAAAAATATCCGAGCTCTGATACCATAATCAATGAATGAATTGAATTGATTTACAATGACCAATGAAGCTCAATAAATAATACAAAAGTATTTACAGAAACAAGTTTCTACTTAAGAAAATAGAAACAAGAAGTTTCTAATAAGAAACTGCTAATAAGATCACAAATGATCTTATCTACATAAATGAGCATTAAACACTAAAATAACATTATTCTAATATCTTTTAGAGGAAAAGAAATTGGAGAAAGCATTCACCAGTGTGAAGTTCGAGGTGAGGCATTACCACATATTTGGTTGTCCAAGTTGTATCCATGTATTGATAGAGAAGAGGACCAAGTTGGAGCCTCCAACATGAAGGGTTTATTTGTGGGTTACAGTGAAACTTCAAAGGCTTACAAGGTCTATATTTGGGAGCAGAGGAAGACAATGATGATTTGGGATGTAAAGGTTGAGGAAGACTTTGTAATTAGGAGCTCCCATGAGCCTATTCTAGTGACAAAAGGATGAGGAGCAAGAAGTTTCAAAGGTTGAGCTAGTGTCACCGATGATTTTTAGGTAGTACAATAGCCTTCAAATGAAGAAGGGAAGAAAGGAGCCCCTTCTACTTTCTATCACCTTGATGGTTTAGTTAAGACATCGAGGGATGCTCAAGAGCATGTTGAGACTCCTAGGAGCACTTTTAGAGAGATCAAACCTTTGAAGAAGTTTCTAGACTAAAATAGCATTGACGAGTATCATTCTATATTCCGAGCCTTTCAATTTTTTACAAGGCAACATACCAACAGGTATGTTGGAATGCCATGGTGGAGAAATATACCTCCATCATGAAGAATGGTGTTTTAGAGATAATGCCAAGATAGGAGGGGATGATAGTTGTGAGTTTTAGGTGGCTCTGCAAGGTCAAGCATGCTATAGATGGTAGCATTGAGAAGTTCAAAGCAACATTTGTGGTGAGAAGGTTCTCTTAGAGAGGTAGTGGACTATGAGTAGACATTTGCTCTAGTTAGTAGGCACACTTTTTATGTCCTTGATTTCATTTATTAGATGGATGATGAATTAGATGGATGTGAAGACAACTTTCCTTACTGAGATCATTGAGGAAAAATTGTACATAGACTAGCCTTACGGCTTTGAGGTAAATGGGAAGGAGTTCGATGTGTGTGTGCTTTAAAAAACATTGTATGGACTCAAGTAGGCATCGAGAACATGGTAATTTAAGATTGACGGATATCTGCAGAGTATGGGCTTCACTAAAAGTGAAGCATATTCTAACTTATATTATATATTTGCTTAGAATGATATGGTTATTTCAATGCTATATGTATATGACTTGTTTTTGAGAAGTGCATAGAAGCTTATTAGAAAAATTTATTATAGGGTGCAAAACATACATGGCAACTAAGTTCAAGATGAAGTACATTGGCTTGAGGCATTTCTTCCCGGGGTTGGAGTTTTGGCAGAGACCAAGGGAGATTTCTTTGGGTAGAGTATGTAATTCAATTCCTGAAAAGGTTTTAGATGGAAGATTGCAAACCTATGGCTACACCAATGATAATTAATCTGAAGAAAGTGACAATTGTAGATTTAGAGTTGGTGGATCCCAAAAATGTACATGCAATTGATAGGTTCCTTGATGTATATGGTCAACACTAGGCTAGATATATGTTTTGCATTGAACACCTTGAGTCAGTTCATGGTGAAGCCAAGGCATTAGCATTGGGTAGCAACAAAATATGTGCTCAAGTATTTGAGGGGCACAATGGAGTATGGTTTGAGATATTTTGGAGATGGTGAATTGAAGTTGCTTGGTCAGAGCACCTCGGGGTGCTGCTTTAGCTTGGGATCAATGATGGTATTGTGGTTCAGCAGGATGCAGACTTTTGTGGCACTTATCTTAGTAGAGATAGAATACATGGCAGCTAGTACTACTAGTTGTGAGGCCATTTGGCTTTGCAAGTTACTTGGAGGATTGTTTGATTGGAAAAAGGGAAGTTTGAAGCATTCAGAGACAAACTTGGATTGGTGCAGGATTCTTTCCTTGCTATAAGAGGGAGTGTTGAAACTTGAAAATTATAGTTTGAACATGAACTTTCGCACATGTTTAGTGTGAGTATGTGATAAAGTAGTTTGAAATGTTTTCGAAAAGAAAATAATATATATATTTTTTGTAAAGTAATCTTATTTTTGGAAAAGTAATTCTATTTTGTAATTCACTTTAGTAACAAAACGAATGTCTTGTATTTAGCAGTTGAGTCTGACATTGTACTTAGACTAGGAGTAATCTTAAAAGAAGATTCTTTGCTAAAACTATAAAGACAGGGCAAGGGAGAGGCTTTTTCATACATTTGAGCGAGCCAGTGAGAAAGAGAGGGAGCAAGCGGCGGGGGAAGAAGTATTCCCAGGCAGAAGACAGTTTGAGATAGCAGTTCCGTATGGTTGTACGGACAACTGTACAGCCATGTGGACAGCACTGTACAGATCCATACAATAGCAATGTACATCAGTCATACAACTTGTAGAGTAGTGTTGTATGTACATCAGTTGTACAACTTGTGGATTAGTGCTATATGTACATCATTCGTACAAATTGTAGAGTAGTGCTGTACAATAGAGAACTGCTGTTGCTGTTTTTTTTCCAGCAGTTGTATCTCCCAAACAGCCTGTAGAAGTTCAAATTCAATGTGATTTTGGTAACTGTGTAATGCTGTTTTTTTGGTAAGTGTGTGGAGTTTTCCTTGTAAGTTTTTTCAATGAAAAGGCTGATTTGAAGGAGTAATTATCTGTGTGAGAGAAAAAAATATTTATGTTTCTGCTGTTTAGTTTGTAATTATTTTGTGATTGATGTTATGCTCTGAAATTTAACTTTAGCGTTACTTAAATTCAGCGATCTACTTGTTTGATTGAAATCACAAGGACGTTAGTCAACTAGGGCTTGAAATTCTCATAGTCAAGCACCCCTTGTAGGTACAATGCAGCTGAATACCAACTGCCCTTTTCACGAAAAGAGTGATTTCAACAAGATAGCTTTGATATCACACATGAATTTCTGCATTATGACCTTATAATGCAATTACAGAAATTTCACCTCCCAAAGAGGTTTACAGATTTAGTCCTTGTAAACTTCAGCAATATGTAATTTTAAATATTAACTTACAACAGTGAACAATGGACAATATTTCATCTCACTTCAACCAACACACTGGACATCCCATGAGAAGATACTGAACATATGCCCACAAATTTCAGTTCCTAGGGTATACTTGTCCAACCAAGTACTTGATCGGAAAATCACTTTAACACAACAGAGTTCACAGCAGAATATCTGCTCCTGTGTCTTCCAATTATATGTGAGATCACTTAACACTTTTAGTGCTTAATTTTGTGCAATAAAGATGAACAACAAATGCTGAAATCTACTTAATCAAGAAGATAATGAATGCTGACATTCAAATCTGCATCTACACAAGTATTGGACAGCTAAAAAATAAACACACGCACACACACACATATACAAGAGTGAAGTACATGTACATACCACAACTTTATCACAAAGTTGGTACAATCTTTTAAGCTATTCGAAACCTTGGCTAGGGAAAACCAAGAAAGATCTCCTACAAACAAAGCATCAAACACCAGCAAGCCGTCCTTGATTTCAACACAAGATGTCTTGTTCTCTCCTCCTCAGTGAATCTCCTCTGGGATAAACCCTAGCTTCTTTGCGTCCTTAGAGTGAAACCTTAACCATATTACAACCTTGAACTTCTTTGAGAACCCTAGTGCTCAAGACAAAGAGAGCTGATCCAATGAGGAATACATCAGAGAGACTAATGTACTACTCTCATCTCATCTTTAACACTAGCGTAGATTCATCATAACTCCAGATCTATTATGCATCAAGTGAGATCCAAACAACATTTGAGACACAAATCTCTTGGTGTTTATAAAATTCCAAGTTAAGATGGATCTACGCTGGTGTTCTTCATATATATATATATATATATCATGCAACTCACCATTTTACGGGACCATATGTTATGGTTCAAACCAGTAGGAAATACTAATTTCGATAGGATTCACTTAGAAGAGTCTCCAATCTTTTTTCTCATTCTTTCTTTTCATAGTAGTGTGAAAAGAAGGAAGGTCTGGCTTCAAGTTTATACCACGAGTTGATAAAAAGAACTAGGAATGTTGCCAAATAGAATTGTCTCTTATTTCTCATCTTGTAGTAGTTGATATGATTTTGGTTTTATATTGTTATTTTATACATATAAGAATAGTGAATGATTATTATTTCATTTGCATTAGATTTATTTTTACTATATTTATAGTTTTTTGTAACTTATTATATTGGGTTGACACAATGTGAAAAAAATCGAACTCAGGACTAATTGGCACGGATCTGAAAATTTGAAAAGTCGAGGGAAAATTGAAAAAATCGGCAAAAAACTTGCAAAATTAAAAAGGTGCAAAAATGAGTAAAAAAATGGACTTCCCCAACTTATACGTGGCCAGGAAAAGAGTCACGATTTTTTGGATCGAATTGCAATTTTATCGATTAAATTGCGAGTTTTCTACTGAAAAACTCGGCTGATAACATCGATGAGTTGAAAAATTTGCGATTTCTAGATGTTATCAGGAGGTTTTCCACAGAGGGTTGACATATGCAGTGTTACAAACATGGGACAAATGTTGGAGTCTCTTGAATATTAGGCTGTAAAATGCACCTCACTTCTCTCAGTGCAACAAGATGATGAATGAATAGATAAGTGAAAGGACTCTCTCCTTCCTCTATTTATATGAGAGGTAGGGGAGGCCAACAATATAAAGTGGGCCTAATCTCTGTAGGTAACCTACTCTACATGAGTAGGCCCACACATGTAAAGTGCTAGACCATAAGGACACATGTTAAGCTCCAAGGTAATGTCGTCAACAAGCAAGTCTCCAAGGCATGAACACTCCACCAGATGTGTGTAGTGCTCGCCCTCCACAAGCCTTCAAAGGATCCAAAACTCCAAAGCAATGTCTTCCTTTGGGTCCATCACACCTACATCATCACTCCCTTCACCCAAGCTATCAAAAATCAAGTAAAAGCCTCTATGCAAGTGATCCGAGAGTGCGCCCATGCCATATAAGGCTTGATGACCTGCTCCAGAGTGCCAAGTGCTTATTCTCCAAAGCAAGGTGTCCTCCAAGTAAGCAAATCAACCTCCACGTGACCATTGTGAAGAATTCATCAAGTTGTCAAGGTCTCCCTGCTCAAAGGAAAGAATGCCACATGAGCATCAAACAAGGTCTAGAATTTGAGTGTAAGTCACCTCCACATGTGCATTCCCATCATTGAAGAATCAAAGGTCATCCATCTACCACTCAGCCCACATCACATGAAGCACCCTTAATCATGGTGTAGTCGCTGCTGGAGTAACTCTGAAAGCTATTAAAATAATGAGCCATATGGGCAGGGGATGCATGCAAGTGATGGGGTTTTACTTAATCAAGGATCTGTTTCACACAATCTCATTGGGGAGCTTCCATATCAAACTTTGATTTTTGAGTATATGATGGATGTTGTGCATGTATCACCCAAACTTTTTATACCCTTTCCACTAATTTTCATGTTTGAATTCCTTGGAATATAGCAAACATATTGCAGATTTCCCAGAAATTGTATGGTGACTTCCAATCAAGAAATTGCCTAGAGAATAAAACAAGAAGTTTGGCAGCATACTTGTGAAAAAGAATCCAATTAATTGTACAGAGCATCATCACATCTCTGGTGCTTTCCAAGAATTTGCTGAGGTTGTTTTTTTCTGGAGAAAAATACCCGTAATTTGATTCGTAATAAAATGATGAAGCTAGATTTCACATATTCACTACAAGAGTGTATTTCTGAAATATGCCAACAACTTTACATTTTAGCTCACCAGAGGATAAAAGACCAAATAAAACTGAGCATATGTCATCTAAAAAACCTGTGCTCAGAGGGAGAAATATTACACTGCCTTATACAACAGGTAGATATCAGAAAAAGACCATTTAAGCCAAACTGTCCATGAGAGAAAGCAGATACAAAGAAGTATCTGTAGAAACAAAAATCTAAGCCTTCCAAAACCTGGAGATTGGCTGCTCCGCTGAATTTGCTGAGGTTGTTAACAGTTCAATCAGACATTTACACTAAATTAAATTAAGCATCATGTATATATACATATATTTTTTAAAAAAGTTACGAAAGACTAACATAGATCTGTCTCAAATATTAAATATTGGAAAATCCTGAAATGCACTTGAATTGGATCCAAGAAATTATATTTTACTAGATTCCATTGAGCATAGCTGTAAAGGGTGCATTTTCTCAACCAATCTTATCTTAATTGCATTGACTAAATAATACATTAAGAGCTGGCGGGGGACTGGTGGGAGTTGGTCTGGATTTCGTGTTGTAAACATACTTTGCTTTTCACATCCCCTACTAGTTCCATGACAACATGATAACACCTTTTGAGTTAACACTGAACAGTGAATGTTAGCAGTATTTGCAGTTTGTAATCTACGATGAATTAGTAAGTAGGAATGATCATGTTGAGCAAGGTAGTCCGAAGTTTGGGGAGGGGCATTTTTGCTAGCGAGTTCGACCATATGACCTCTTGTTGTTGCTGCTGTTTTTGTATTGAAGGATGTTACGAACAAAGATCATACTCTGCAATAATCTTCAGAACACTTGGTACACGAAGACATCCATTGAGGATAAGAAATATATATATATTGAATATCATATAAAAGAATTGATATAAGGTGATGTTACAAATGAGGCCCTGCTTATATACCTAGGCAGGTGCTCTTTCATAAATGGACATGTCCTTAGAGACATGCCTCTTCAATACTAATCATTAGTTAATTAATCATTATTTATGACTATTATTATTTATATTATTTGTATTATTTTTATATATATTTTATTCATAACATGCCCCCCTCTTCAGAAAAGCTTTCTCCTCAAAACTTATTGCTGACAAGGTGTGTCATCTGTTTCTTTGTCTTTTTATTTTTTCGTATCTTTCGGAGTTCTTTGGATTGTCATCTTTGTTGATACATGATGATAGGATCCTCTGAGTGATAAACAAAATTGTCGCACTGAGAAGGGACCTGATCATCCTAAATCAATTTTTTGTGGAATATTTCGATTATGGGAAATTTGTAATGAATTGTAATGAATTGTTTATCACTGGATTGAATTGTGTAAACTTGAGTATTCTTTGGAACATAAGTTTGTTGTTTCAGTTTTGAGTAATATAGATTTAGACTGGTTGATATGTCTGCTTTTATGATTTAGCTATTTCTTGATTTACTTTAAGTATTTGATTTCCTTTATGTACTGAAGTCGCTTGGTTAAATATTGGATTTTCACTTGAATTGTTCGTCATTTGAATTGCAACCTCTGAGTACGATTTCACTTTAGCTGGTTTGCCATCTTCTTGACTTGTGATATTCATTGGATCGATATTCGTTTCTTTTGGATTGTTACGTCTAAAGACTTCGATACTTCTTTTATGATAAGTTCTTCAAATTTGTTCTTCAATGATTTCTTATCATTTTTAAGTTTCTTAATTTGAGTGAGTAGAATTTGATTATGATTTTTGAGATGTAAGAGTTCTTCAGTTTTTGATTCATTAGCCTTATTCTCAGCGTTTTGACGTTCAAGCTTTTTATTTTTTAAATATTTGATTTGTTCTATTAACCTTTGGTTAAGGGTTTTAAAGCACAAATTTTCTTCTTTCTTTTCCGATAAATTCTTGTTGAATTTCTTCTCGAGGCATTCTTTTTCTTCTAATTTTTTCATTGCATCTTTGGACTTCTTCACCTTTGCAAGTAATTTTTGACTATGGCCCTGTAGACACAACTCGTCCTTTTCTTTTGACACATTGTATAACATATCTTCGAGATCTTTATGTTTCTTTTTTGATACCTCAATGTTTTGTTCAAGATTTCCGAGTTCTTCCTCTAGTCTTTTCATTTGCATCAACTCATTACTTCGACGTTCTTTCATACTAAATGTTGGCGTATGTTGCTTTTTTTTTTAAATAAACCTTCAAAACTTTTACTTTCTTACTTCAACTAGTATTGAATCTGTTATTAATTCTCCTTTTATATTTTTTGACTCGGAATTTCCGTCCAGCTTTCTTTTTCCTTAAAAACTTCTTATATCTATATATATATCTTTGAATTTTTTATATATCTATATCTAGTGTAACTTAGCTTTTTAATTATATTTCCTTGTATCTCTTTACGGTCTATGTTTGGCTCAGACTTTTCTTATTGAAACTTTAGTTTTTGATTGTATAAACCTTGATTTTAATTAAACCCAACGGTGGTTTCAACTATCACTATGTATAAAATATGAATTGTGGCAGTATTGTCTGAAGCTCGAACGATCGATGGTTGTACGAAACAAACTGATGAAGGGACGTATTGATATGGCCATTCGTGTTGAAAATTTAACTAGTTTCGTTCTTCATAATTGTTGTTGTACTCATTTCAATATGTATCCTATGTAACAAACATAAGAAGAAAAGAAGTTAATTATTATTAAAGCATGGGTTTCATGCTCATTATTGATGGTCTTTTAGGTAAAAACATGTTTTTCATGCTTCTAGGGTTTGGTAGGTCTTTAGGATTTATTGTCACGATTCAAAGGAGTCAACATCATGTTTATAAGACCCTTTTGGGCAAAATGTAATTGTAAAAAGAATTATTTTTGAGTCTAGAAATTCTTGGAAACTCCAAAAAGTACAAGTCGACCTTGGCAGTTTGGAAACTTCAAAAGTACAAGTTGGCCCTGGCAGTTACAGGTCGGCTTAAAGGAGGGAATTTGACCCCTTGGAAAGGCTATATAAAGAAGTAGTTCAACCTCATTTAGCACTCACTTATCCACAAGTTTGATCACACAAGAAGGAGTTTGATCTGTAGCTGGGAGAAGTAGAAAATGAAGAGTGAAGTTCTAGAAGGCAAGAGGAATCCAAGTAAGGAAGCGAAATCTTTGTTTTCGGCTCTATCTCTCTCACACGTCCGAAATTCTAGGCTTTTTGGTGCTGAAGAAGGAGGCCGAAGTTGCAGGTTCGAGTTGCAATAGGATGAAGTGCAGTATCTTATTGGTGGAAGGAAGAATACCCCACCTTGACCTCGTTGGCCTTGGGAGAAGTTGTCTTGCTTCAGGAAGGTCTCAGGAGGAGGCTAAATTAGGGTTTTTGTAGTAGCTACAACTCTGAAGTTACAATGTCGAAGGTGCAGGACGAGTTGCAGTATTGAAGTTTGCAGGTTGAAGTTGCAGTTTGAAGTTGGTTAGTGCAGAATCAGGGAAAGGACTTGAAGAAGGGCTGACTTGGTACTTGGAGAAGGACTTGGTCTAAGGTTTGGGTCTTTGTGTCTCATCAGAAGCAGATTCTATAAGAATAGAAGAGTTTTCTGTATTTTCCCCTTGGAGGGGTTTTTCCCTGGTTGAGAGCCTAATTATTGTGTCTTCTGTTGTTGCTATTTCATTCTTGATATTTGTTTGATGAAAAGATCTAACTAAAAACACAAGAAGAATAACTAAGTTCACAAGCAAGTATTAAGGTAAAGGAAAATTGAATTAATAGCTATCACATCGCATTTTCCAACATGGAATCAGAGCTAAGTTTAACAAGGAAGGCAACTGAACACTAGAAGGAATTACTTGTCAAGGGGAAGGAAAAAGGAAACTCTCAAGGAAAGCCTGAAGAAGAAAACTTCAAGAAGGATTGTCTCTTGAAAGGGATATAGTTGAAGACTCATTGGTAGACCTCTTTAAAGGAAGCATCAATGGATCCTATCATTCATCACTTTTGGAAGCTGTTGTTGGAGGAATGCTTGGGAACATCTTTCAAAGAAGTCTCTTCACAGATCTTGAAGGCATCAAGAAGGTTGGAGACATCATCAAGGAGAATCTTGGTTAGCAAGTAAGTATATCATATTATTAGATAATGTCTGAATCTATAGGTCATATGGGTTCTTTCTGTAAGGAGAGCAATAAGCTCATTGGAGCATCAAATTATCTAGCATGGAAGAAAAGAGTTGACGTGATACTCATAGAACAAGAAGTAATGGAGTATGTTACTGGGGAAATTAGTGAACCTAGCAAAGACAAGACTCGAGAACTAGCAAAATACAAGAAAGGGGAAGTAAGGGTTCAAAGAATCATAGTTGAATCCATAAAAGATTCTCTTGTTCCATTTGTTGCAAACATGAAAACTTCTAAGGCTACGCATGACAAACTAGTGAATTTGTACTCTGTAAGCACATCAAGACAAAATACATCAAGTAAATCAAAGGATGAGGATATGGCATCCTTTCTCATGAAAGTCTCTCAGCTAAGAGACCATCTGCAAGGGCTTGAGAAAACAATTTTTGATTCGGAAGTGATCATATGTGTATTAAATGCATTGCCACCAGAATGGAGCAGCTTTGCAACAAGCATTTACTCAAAGAAAGATTCAACTCCTTTTGATGAGTTGCGGGCTCAGTGCATATTGGAAGAATCAAGGGTCAAGGTAAAAGATGGCATTGGATCAAATGAGCAGTCTCAAGCCTTTCTAGCTCGAGTCAAGAAGCTAAAGAAAGGAAAGTTCGAGATGTCTAGGAAGAAAGATATGTCCAAGGTTAAAAGCTTCAAGTGAAATGAATATGGATATTATAAGAGGGACTGTCCTAGCCTACAGAACAACAAGAGAAAGAAAAGGAGCGAGGCTTACATAGCTAAGGAAGTAGGAGAACCTGAAAAGAAACCGAAGAAGGAAGAAGTGAAAGATCTTTACTATTAAAGGAGGGCATCTTGTTTTTTAGGTTCTTGGTAAAAATTGGTATTTCCTTTAGGATAGTATGCATTGCTGTTTTTGCATAACATTATAGAGAGAAGTATGTGTTAGTAGCATATGTAGAGTCTACTCAGTTAAGTTGCTTTGTAGAAGTCATCTAGTCTTTAAAAGGTAGTTAGATAGACCATTTTGCATATTGGTCATCCAAGCATTATCTAACATTATGGTAGAGGTAGTCGTTTTGCTTAAATGGATTGATATGTTCCTGGAAGAACCATCATTTTGGAAGGTTCTTAGGGGAAGCATTCTGACAAGGTTAGTGTACATTCCATGGAATGTGGAAACAATACTGGTAATGGGATGAAAGAATGTAATGGGTCAAGTTGTAGGCTCTTTGTGATATATATATATATATATATATAGCTAGATGATGAAATAAGAGGCATAGGAACCGATTCTTGGTTAAGATTCACATGTGTAAGAATCTTGTAACATGCTTAGTATCATGATGGTATGGTATTTTAAAAGGAAGAATTTGACTTTATCTAGAATAGGTAAAATAATGATTAACATCCAATATAATCTCTGAAAGATAAGTTTTAACTTGGTAATCAAGTTCGATCCTTGGGCACTTTGATACATGAAGGAAGTTTCAAGTGGAGATGGTTGATGAGGATGTTGATGGTATGAGAAGGTCATCATGATGGGGTAAGTTTGATTTTGGTTATTATTATTGGTTATCTATTAAACATGTTATTTTTGCTACCTAGAAGAATGTTGTAGGGATATGTGATGACAGTTGAGGCAAGTTCAACTGTATGGATGGAAATGTATGAAGAATGTTGAGGAAAGCTCAACCTCTGATACTTGGCAACTATGAAGTCAGTATGTGCCCATCTTGGGGTTGAAAGGTAGTTGTACGAGAAGATAACCTGAAGGTCAAAGGAGATCACTTTCATAAGGAAGCTATGATCAACTTGAAGTTTGAAAAAGGCTCAATGCAATGCCTTCATGTCGAAGATGAAAGAGATGATCAAGAAATATGACTTGGATCCTATCACAAGATTGAAGAGAGAAGATGGCTCCATGATACCTTGAAAGGAAGCAAGCTCGATGCAAGAGATGTAGAAGAAAGAGGGAGCCATGTAGCTATATGAAGATCAAGTAGCTAGTACCCTAATAAAGACAAGTTGTTAGGCTTGTGGTGTTGACTTCCCAAATAGAAAGGAAGTCTGGAATCTCCTCTAGATTTGGGAGGGAGCAAAGGAGTCTCCTTGAATAGGAGCAGGAATCTATTCTCTATTCAAAAGGAGAATAGGGATATCTTCTCTGATTGAGAGGGAGCGATGTTGGACATCACATGCACATTCTCTTCTTCAGGTGTTGGAGAAGGAATGGGGGAGGATTGGATAATAATCTGTGGTTTCCTTGAGGATAAAGCAACCAAGAAAGGAAAGGGACTGACACTCTTTGAGGATGTGACAGGTTTCCAAGATAAGAGTGGTCGAAGAGAACTGATGTTCTTTGAGGACTCAGATGTGGAGATCCAAGATAAGAATAATCCTAAATGGACATACCTTGTGGACATCCAGATGGGGTATATGCCTTGTAGAGGTAGTGCAGTATCACACATATAGCCTCCTAGCATAATGCTCTTGATTAAAGTAGAGCTTGTCTAGTTAGGCCTCAAAGACAATGCTGGTCATGATGATGATGCTTACAATTGCTTATCAATTCGACTCTTCTTATGAGAACTCTTCAGTTTGAGAATGATGTTGTACTAGTTGTATAATTATGGATACCTCCCTAGTTAAGAGGGAGTGTTGAAAATGTAACTAGTTTCAGTCTTCATAATTGTTGTACTCATTTCAATATGTATCCTATGTAACAAACAAGAGAAGAAAAGAAAAAGTTAATTATTATTAAAGCATGGGTTTCATGCTTATTATTGATGGTCTTCTAGGTAAAATCATGTTCTTCATGCTTCTGTGGTTTGTTAGGTCTTAGGATTTATTGTTACGAGTCAAAGGAGTCAACATCATGTTTATAAGACCCTTTTGGGCAAAATGTAATTGTTAAAAGAATTATTTTTGAGTCTAGAAAGTCCTATAAACTGCAAAAGTACAAGTCAACCCTGACAGTTACAAGTCAACCTAAAGGAGGGAATTCAACTCCTTGGAAAGGTTGTATAAAGTAGTAGTTTGACCTCATTTAGCACTCACTTATCCACAAGTTTGATCACACAAGAAGTTTGATCTGTAGCTGGGAGAAGCAGAAAAGGAAGAGCAAAGGTCTAGAAGGAAAGAGGAATCCAAGGAAGGAAGTGAAATATTTGTTTTGGGCTCTATCTCTCTCACATGTGTGAAATTCTAGGGTTTCGAGTGCTGAAGAAGGAGGCCGAAGTTGCAGTAGGACGAAGTGTAATATCTTATCGCTGGAGGGAAGAATACCCTACCTTGACCTCATTAACCTTGGGAGGAGTTGTCTTGCTCTAGGAAGGTCTTAGGAGGAGGCTAAATTAGGGTTTCTGTAGTAGCTACAAGGTCGAAATTGTAGGGTTGAAGGTATAGGATGAGTTGTAGTATTGAAGCTGGCAGGTTGAAGTTGCAGTTTGAAGCTACTTAATGCAGAATCAAGGAAAGGACTTGAAAAAGGTCTAATTTGGTCTAGGGTTTGGGTCTTTGTGTCTCATCTGAAGCAAATTCTATAAGGAAAGAGTTTTCCGGGTTTTCCCCTTGCAGAGGTTTTGACCTAGCTGAGAGCCTAATTACTCTCCTTTGTTGTTGTTGTTTCATTATTGATATTTGTTTTGATGAAAAGATCTAACTAAAGAACATGTGAAGAATAACTAAGTTCACAAGCAAGTATTAAGGTAAAGGAAAATTGAATTAATAGTTTCCACATTGCATTTTCCAACTATTTGTACCGACAAGTGATGCCTTTTTTTGTTGTTTTTATTTGTTATGGAATGTTCTTAATTTCGAATTTGCAACTGTACAGATGTGAATTAAGTTGACAGTGATTATACTGGTGCGATGATCTTAGTATAAAATTGGATAAATATGATGCATGTGCAGAATGAAGTGCCTAGAGGCAGTGGTGGTTGCGGCTTTGAATTGCAATGGTGATGGCTCTGGAGAAGTTTGTTGCGGTAGTTGGATAACAGAAAAAATCAGAAGGTGACGTGACAAAAGGATCATGCTGCATCAACACTCTTTTTATCGGCGATACAACGTTGGTCTATCGGTTGTGGTGGCACTAGCGGCGGTCTGGCATTATCGTGGCTGACGACCAGGCTGCAGTGGTCGTGTGGCCGTTGGTGTATCGGTTGTGGTGGCACTGGCGGTGGTTTGGCATTGTCGTGGCTGACGAGCGGGCTGCAGTGGTCGTGTGGCCGTTGGTCTATCGGTTGTGGTGGCACTGGCGGTGGTCTGGCACTGTCGTCGCTGACGGGTGGGCTGCAATGGTCGTGTGGCCCAACGACTGTTACAGGCCAAATAAGTTTGTTTTGTTTTTCTTTTTTTCCCTCCTCTATATATATATTATTTTCCTATATTTTTTCTATAATTTTTTTTTTTTAAATTTATAACATATATACTTCTTTTTATTTTTATGTTTCCTTAATTTAAAAAAAAAGAAGGAAAAAATTCATGTTTTTTTTACTATGGCCAAAGGCCTGACGACAAATCCAGCTGAATGGAGAACCTTCAACTATGTAGCGAAACGCTTGATTGCAACGACAACGAAGTTGATGGATGGGTTGATGGCCTAGGCTGTGATCAGATTGGCGTTGATACTAATGTTATGAACAAAGTTTGTACTCTGCAATAATCTTCAGAAAACCTGGTACACGAAGACATCCATCCATTGAGGGCTTGCTTATGTACCTAGGTAGGTGCCCTTTCATAAACATTTATGTCCAGTACTAATTACTAGTTAATTAATCATTATTTATGCCTATTAGTATTTATATGATTTGTATTATTTATATATACATTTTTTATTCATAACAAAGAATCATGGACGAGGGTATCATGAAAGAATGGTGGATGATTACTACAACCCATGCAATGTGGGGTATGTGGGATCCTTTGACGAGAATGACCCCAATGTTGGCATTGGCTTGGTGGGTGCTTTGGCTTGCTGTGATGTCATGAAATTGCATATCAAAGTCAATGAAGAAACCAACCATTTCATAAATGCAGAGGGCTTGCTTATGTACCTAGGTAGGTTCCCTTTCATAAACGGTCATGTCCAGTACTAATTACTAGTTAATTAATCATTATTTGTGACTATTAATTTATATGATTTGTATTATTTATATATACATTTTTTATTCATAACAAAGAATCATGGATGAGGGTATCATGAAAGAATGGTGGATGATTACTACAACCCATGCAATGTGGGGTATGTGGGATCCTTTGACGAGAATGACTCCAATGTTGGCATTGGCTTGGTGGGTGCTTTGGCTTGTTGTGATGTCATGAAATTGCATATCAAAGTCAATGAAGAAACCAACCATTTCATAAATGCATATTCTTCAAGGCTTTTGACTTTGTGGTTCTGTGATTGCCTTCTCTTTTGTGGGTATGCAAATATGTCATATATCATTTTATTTTTATTTTTTAGTTATTACCATAAATGGGCAGTTCCCCATAATATGTGCTGCTTTCAATTCAAGTGCTAGGCTGATGGTTGTGTGTCTATTCCAAATAGGTCAATCAAAATATATAAGGATTTTTGTTTTTAGCTTACTTTGACAAGCATGAGTTGTACTCCATAACATCATTGGGCATCAGTGTAGGGTCAGCTGTATTTATTCCAAATTCACTCGCAACTTTCTCCTGGCCTCATCGTTTTAAATTACCTTTGGGTGAGACCAAACATGGCGGCAATGGAACCTTGGAATCCTGGGAGATTGTTTAATACTTCATTGAACTGGGGCTCCATTTACATCATCCATATATATATTTATTTATTTTTGAACTGGCTTTTCTTATTATGATTTGGCTTCTTTGGATAAACTTCAACTAACACCATTCATTCCGGAATCCTTCAACTAAGTGGCCATTAGTTGGGTGTATCTATGAATCTATTTATTCTGCCAAAACACAGGAGTTGCACCTAGCCCTAACTGCTGTTGTGTGTGTTGGTACATTCTTTAACACAAACATAAGCTTGTCGTTGGAAAAACTTGAATATCATCGTCTGGCTTTCTTTGCCAAGCTATCATCCTCAATTCTTTGTTAATGATATCTGCTCTTTCGTTCCTGGCTCATGAGAGTTGAAGGAATCTTAACTCCAATAACCCAAATGAAACTTCGCTGTGAAATCATGTATAGGTGTTCTTATTGTTTGCATTGATTTTTGTTTACTTTTTAGAGCCCCCCGCGCATCAAATTGGTTTGTCAAGATCTAATGAAAATGACCTGAAATATCCCTTCCATGTTTCAAAATATGCCCATGTTTTAGAAGTTGTGATTATTGGACTAGAACCTGGTCCCATCTGCAAGGAGGCCTGCTTGAGTAGGTGAGAAGGGGTGACTTGGCACCTGAGGGGCAAAACATGTCTCTAGGGGTATTTGAACCTGGGTGGGAGGTATGAAACACCCCTGCTTTACCATCGAACCGAGACCCTGTTGAGATAACATTTAATAAATGACAATAGGAATTCCATTTCAATTGGTGCATGTACGAGGCGTTGTTCCAAATGTATTCCATTATTATTGTTGAATACAAAGAACATGCAAAGGTAATGACATACATTCCTAAGTTACAAAGGTTTATTTTTTAGTTAAAATTAAATCAATAAAATAAAAATATTGAAGAAATCATGCTCATCTGACAAATTAAAAAATATAAAATTAAACATAGACAGAAATACTATGAATCTCCCAGCACCTTTCCCTCCCTCCTACAAAAGAAAAAAATGATGAAAACATACAATTAGAACATTTATGTTACAGAAATTCTAGAATAAAATTTAAAGGTGAAATGAAGTCCACACCTGAAGATGATTCTCATATCACGCCCACAAAACCCAAACCAAATATTTTGAATACCTATAATGAAGTACAGTATTATAGCAGACTAATACTTGAACAAAGTTGACAGCATGCTAGTTCCCGTTGTTCTCTTCTTTATATTGTTACAAAACCCAAACCAAATATTTTGAATACTTATAATGAAGTACAGTATTGTAGCAGACTAGTACTCGAACAAAGTTGACAGCATGCTAGTTCCCGTTGTTCTCTTCTTTACATTGTTACAAAACTAGTCATTTATGGCTTATGGGAGGTTAAAGGAAAGAACACAAGTATAGTTGACTGTGTTATGAATCTGCTCTGAACAAGTTTGAATTGTGGTCACTTTTGATTGAATCTATATATTTGAAATTTTGACAATAATTTTGTATGCAATACTTGTGCTGTGAGTGCATAGCAAAGTGCAATAGGATTGGACAAGTGTAATGATATGACTATTCCCCTGATTTCAATAATCCTTTTCTTTATTCAAATGGTGGGAAGCTTTGAGTTTACTAATTTTATAATTTAGTCATTATCTTGCAAAAGAATTTTGCAAGCAGGGTTAATAGAGCTGTTGATACCAGAATGGGTTATGAATCTGTTCTGTATAATTCTGAATTTCTAGTTTTTCTTTGATAGTTTTGCACATTTTCTTTCCATTTCTTTCAGATCCAGGAACCTATGTTGTAAATTGTAATGGCACTTTATTCATGTTTCCATGTTGCATGTCATTTACTTATGGCGGATCTTGTTTTTGGTCATCTTCCAGCGAGTGAATGGATAAAGGGGAAAGAAATTGAACACGTGGTGTCTATTAAAAACAGGTAAAATATTTATTTATTAAGTATCTTTTTGATTGTAGTCTTATTTGGTTGCAATTTCTGTAGTGCAATATTTATCCTAGTCCAATCTTACATGGATCTTTAACTGAAAATTAACTAGTGCCTACTGTTGTATTGTTCTTAAAGTAATTTTCCTTGAAAATGGAAATTAGACTTGGATTAGAGTTGCATCTCATCTAAAATTCCTAGGGCGGAAAATGGGATTTGTCTTGCCATTGTAACTTATAGGTCGGTTTTGGCATTCTCCAATATGTGACATTTATTACTTTGTGGAAAAACGAAAAATGAAAAGCCTTGATTTTTCATTTATGTCAGGTACAAAATGATGAAAAGTTGAGTTTGATTTGTTGATTTTGTAATGTCTTTTTATAGTTCAGCATATTTTTATGGAGTAGATAGAAATATCCTTCATCTGGAATAGTATTTAAAGTAGCATTACTTTACTTTGCGGCAAAATGAAAAGCCTTGATTTTCATTTATTTCGGGTACAAAATGATGAAAAGGTGAGGTTAATTTGTTGATTTTGTAATCTCTTTTTATAGTTCAGCATATTTTTATGGAGTAGATAAAAATATCCTTCATCTGGAATGGTTTCTAAAGTAGCACTACTTGCTACTTCCTTAGTATCTGCTGTTCTTCTTTGTTGTTAATGTGGTTGTGATGAATCAGCTATATGTAGTGTGAACTTTTAAGTTATTCTGCTTAGCTTGGTGGGGTACTGCACTTCTAGTATATGGCCCTGGTCTTCTTGTTTTCCAATTTTGAAATCTTGGAATTAATGACCTCCAGCATGGTGCTCTAATTGTTTGGTGGTATGCAGTAAGAAGATTCAGCCACCCTTCTCTCCATCTCAAAACAACAAGACATAAATAAGAAAATAGCTTAACTTTCTCCAAACTTGATCATTGTATTACTTAGGCTGTTGTTCCAGCTTTCGGTCTTTCTTTATTACAGAGGGTTTATCCATTGTCTATCCCCATTTTGTTATGATAACGTGCTATCTATGTACCACTTATTCTGCTACTGTTATTTGATATACTTTAAGAGTCCCACTGAACTATTTCGGTCATTACTAGACATCAATATAATTTCTCTCTTTATATACACCATCTATATTGACAACTGTCTGACTGCAGTTTTTCTGCAGTCCACACAATCTATCACATTTTCCTTATTTATGCCACTGACCATTTATGAATTGGATATTTCTTACATATGCCTTAGAAAATGATATCCACCATTGATCCTCAACCAAATTCCTGCTTGTTCTCCTTTGGCTTATGATTTGGTGAATTTTATCGTTGGAATGGCAGTCCACTGCATATTGATGATTATAGCCTTTTTTGTTTAGTTTTGTTTTAAGCATCTATTCAATTCTTTTGTAAAAATGATTTTTCTGCCTTGCCTGATTGCATGTCTGCCTAATGACAATTGTGAACTAAGAACTTTCTATCTTCAGGCTTCCATCAATCTTCTGTGAATGTAGTTTCTTCTACTTATCTGCATTGTGAAATTTACTTGGCCTTGAAAAGCTTCCTGTTACATTTCTTAATAATTTCCACATTTTGTTGATTGCTCGACCAGTCGTTTGCAATTCATAATCATTCATAATTTTTGCTATTATCGTAGTAGTATCCATAAAAATTAAATTATATTTAAATATGTTAAAACTAAAGTCCGTTGCTATTCCCTATTCATTTTGGCTCCCCTCTATTTTCTCCTTGTTTTGGGCAAATTTTTTTACTTCCCTGCCTAAGTGCATTGATTGGGATGTGTAGCCTTTTTGGGTCTCTAGCCGTGTCATCTACTGGTTAAAGATCTGAGATTTTCTTGCAGGGTTTTTTTATTATGGCACAAATCTTCTGAAGGAGGGTTGATTGTGTTACCGATCTATCTATTATCTTGAATGTGTAAAAGGCGCCATCACCTAGATGATAAATTTGGTTAACTAGGAGATTGGCCACTGTCACCTCGCCAACTCTCCTCTGCTCTTCAGGCTGGAACTACTCTGGCTTAAGGGAGGCTTCCCGAATTAGGATTCGTGGAAATTAAAGCTATGACGTGCAAGGTGATGAGGGTAATTTCCAGCAAAACAGTTTTAGAAGTTGAAAGGAAAATGAAAAGGAGTTGGGCTAGAGATTAGCGCCTAGTCTATTGGTGAATGGAGTCGCAACAAAGGCATAAATGTGATGCTGTTCTAAAGACAAAGTGGTAATATGATTGAGAAGTACACGTTAGTATTATTCTTTCCTTTCTGCCTTGTATTGTAGAAATAAACCTAGGGTTGTTGCATCTGTAGACAACATCCAATGTTAAAAAGGATTATAGTTACCGGGAGTTATGTGTATGTACATTCAATCCATAAGTAGAAACAAAAATACAATTGTTGACAAATCTCCAATGGTAGCTCAACAAAAGATGGAAATAGTATACCAAATTCCTGCTCCTGAAAGTACATGTTCAAAATAGAAATAACATTCTGAATGTCACCTACATGATAGCTTTCAGAGCCTCTGAGCAGATCGAATAGACTATTATCAAACCCCAAGCGATAGAAGTCTTCAAAATCCAGCCATCTCTAAGAAAGAAATGAAGGAGCTGCTCTTAGAGTCTCAAGCTTTACGTCTTACAATAAAAAAATAATATCTCCTTGATTCTAGAAGCTGCTGGAAACATATTTAAAAGAGCATAAAGGTAAAGCTGGTTCATTGGCTTACATGGGACAATTTCAAGGTGGCTGGATAGAATGGTTCAATAAAAAAATATTATCTCCTTGATTCTAGAAGCTGCTGGTAACATATTTAAAAGAGCATAAAAGGTAAAACTGGTTCATTGGCTTACATGGGTCAATTTCAAGGTGGCTGGATAGAATGGTTCCATGCTGGCCCATAACATGATTTGGCTGGCTTGTGAAAGCTGGCTGTGTATTATGTGATATTGATGCCATGCGAGTATGAGAGCGACCCATGCTTGATGTACACAATCATCTCATGAAAGAGTACACTATTAATAAAAAATGCGAGTAACTTCCAAGGTGAGTCGAATGAATTCCAAATATAGAAGGTTGATATAAAACCCCACGGATTCTCAAGTATGCTAGGTTGACCTATGCGCCCCCCCTTTCATCAAATATGTAGCGGCCAATACATGATGTGCAATGGCCCTGTCCATCGTCCAACTCAAGGTAGGTGAAGACAGCTTGATCCAAAATGTATGTATGCCAATTTATGAGTGTATGCAATGGCCAGAATGAATAATGGGTATAGCCCCATTCCTAACATGTGAAATTGTATGGCAGCTCTATCAAATGGCTGAGTGCATAATTTGAGTCATGTACGACAAACACTTCACATGGTTTGGACCTCCTTTTGATTCAATTCGTGGGTCATGATGAGAGACGTTTGGGTAAAAGTGAAGGTCGCTTCACATAATGCTTCATGAGTGAGCCTATAATGAACAAAGTTCGTATGGTAGGTTAAACACTCCAAAAGACTTGGAATATGAAGATATCCATTGAGGATACAATAATATATAAAATGTATTGAATAAAAATATGATATGATGAGAATGCTACAAATGAGGGCCCGCATATATATAGAGGTCGGTGCCCTTTCATGAATGGTCATGTCCTTAGAGACATGCCTCTTCTATACTAATCACTAATTAATCATTTGTTTATTATGATTTATTTTTAAATTATCTTTTATATATTATATTCATAACATTGCTTTCCTCTTCAAAACGTTTTGTCCTCAAAGCTTATCGCTGATGAGGCGTGTCATTTGTTTATTTATCTTTTAATCTTTTCGTATCTTTCGGAGTTCTTTGAGTTGTCATTTTCGTTGATATTTGATGATAGGATCCTTGGAGTGATAAATAAAATTGTCGAACTGAGAAGGGATCTAACCATCCTAAGTAAATTATCTGTGGAATCTTGCGGTGACTAGAAACTTGTGATGAATGGTTATCACATGAGTGTATTGTACAAACTTCGGTATTCTATGGAACATAAGTTTGTTGTTTATGTTATGAGTGATATTGATACACAGATTGATTGAGAAGCCTGCTCTTGTGATTCAGATGTCGATAAGGAGTTCTTCTGGTTTGACTTCCCCTTATTATGTGTGTGGCAATCTCCCGATTTACTTCAAGTACTGTTGTTGTTAAGTTGGCTATTGAATTATCACTTTGGAATTTCCATTGTTTGAATTGCAACCTTTGAGTACGTCTTCACTTCAATTGGATTTGGATTTGTCTGAATTGTGAGATTAATGGGATCTGTGTTTGTTCCCTTTTCTTTGACTTGGATTGAAGACTTCGATACTTCTTGCGTGAAAAGTTATTGTAATTTGTTTTTCAATGATTTCTTATCATCCTTAAGTTTCTTAATTTGAGTGTGTAAAGTTATTGTAATTTGTTTTTCAATGATTTTTTATCATCCTTAAGTTTCTTAATTTGAGTGTGTAGACTTTGATTATGGTTTCTGAGAGATAAGAATTCCTCATTTTCTGAGTCAACTTTATTTTGGCATTCAAGCTTTTCATATTTTAAACACTTGATTTGTTTTAATAATTTCTGATTAAGGTTTTTTAAGCGTAAATTTTCTTCTTTTTTTGATAGAATTATGTTGAGCTTCTTGTTGGAACTTTCCTTTTCTTTTTCTAACTTATGCTTCTTAGTTTTACACTTTCTAACTTGTGCAAGTAGTTTCTGGATCTTTTGAACAAGAATTTTCTTCGTTTTTATTGGATATGACCTTCTCAAGCTCTTTTTGCTTCTCTGATATTGTGTTTTGATTATTTTGAGGCATCAATTTCGTAACATCTTTAAAGTGTTCTGATGAAGGCATTATCGATTTTGACTTCATTGTCATGTCTCAGAATGTGATCATCTTTCCCTTACATGAAAACATTAATTTTTTTTTTTCTCTATGTTTAACATGAACGTACCCAATTCTTTAAACCAAGATCGACCAAGAATTATGTCAACCTCTGTCATACATAGTTACAACACAAAATTGAGATATGTACTTATAATGATCTGCTGTCACCTGTAAATCATTAATTTGATTATTTTTACCAAAAATATTTATTGTTTCGTCTACATTGGCATTTGAAATTAATAGTTGATTCGCCAGATTAATATATATGTAATTTTCGTAAGTCATTAATATCATATTTGTTACCAAAAATATTTATTGTTTCGTCTACATTGGCAGCTGAAATTAATAGTTGATTTGCCAGATTAATATATATGTAATTTTCATAAATCATTAATTTCATTTTTTTTACCAAAAATATTTATTGTTTCGTCTACATTGGCATCTGAAATTAATAGTTGATTCGCGAGATTAATATATATGTAATTTTCGTCGTTGCTTGTACGGATAGCATATTAAATTTTTTCCCTTAGATATTCCCTTTTAATGTAATTAACTTGTGATGTGTGATTAAAATACCTTTATAGGAAAATCGTCCTTCATTTTTGAATTAGATTCCATTTGCTTTTATACTAGAAAAGAACCTTTAAAAATTTTCCACTCACTTAATAAGATCCTCCTTAAAATATAAAATATTCTCAGAATATAATAATATACCACTAAAGTGTTCTCAGAATATAATAATATACCACTTTTGAAAACCCTTAAAATAACTTCACATAAGAATTAATTACTTTTGAAAACCCTTAAAATAACTTCACTTAAGAATTAATTTGGTAGTGATTCAACTTGGCCTCCTTTTTTTGTCCTTGTATTTTTCTTTCACTTACAAAAAAATACTATTTCAATAACATTATTTTTTCTTTATATATATATAACTTTGTCCTTTTATATAAGGTAATTTTAATTAATTACTTTTATAAAGTAACTTTATTTATGTGAAAGACATCAAAATTGATTGTTGGGAGGCTGGAGATGGTGATGACGACCGAGAGGTGAGGGTTTCATGGAGGTTAGGGTTTGTAGGTATCCCTAGCTGCAACCAGTCTCGGGTTTAGCAGGGGTGGTTTGCTGTCAAGGTTTGTATAGCCATTGATGGAGCAGTTACAGTTGGCTTTGTCTTCTCTCAGCTGTAGGGAGAACATTTTGTTTTGGTTACGAGCCTTTACCAGAGGCTTGAAGTTCTCGCTGTAGGAGTGTGCTCTCACTTCCCCAAGTCATTGATGGGCGGTGTATGGTTTTCTCCTAAGTTTCTTTACCTTTTGGGGTAGCTCCCATCATTTTGTTGTCACCTCGGAGGCCCTCAACAGTTGGTGCCCCTCCCTAGGTTCTTGTTTTCGATCCGAGGTGGCATTCTGTGATCGGAGATGGACGGTGCAAAGCAGGTAGATTTTGAGCTCGAAAGCCCTATTAAGGAGTCTTTATTTACTTCGTTGGTGACTACAGGGGTTCCGAGCTCTGAGTGGGGGCTTAGTCAAAGTCTAGGGTGGAGCTTTGCATCACAGTTGACATGATCAGTTGGCCTCGACATGCATGTTGATGAGCCCTTGGTGGCGACAACTAGAAATTATTACGACCCTGGTGTTGTAAGCCCTATAGTTAGTAGCGGTTTTGTTTTCTCCGTCGGTCTAGTGATTAATTCTATTCCTCTTTCGCCATCTCTTCATTGAATGGTCAGAAGCAGTGGGTAGACCAGTCTTTGGAGGTTGCTGGTAACTCAATTTTTTCAAGGCCAGGAGGCATAGTTGATATTTTTGGAGGTAGTTCCTTAGATAGGGCTGTGGAGTGTGGTGAGCCAGGATTTTGTGGGGGAAGGGATCCTATATTTCCCGCATCCCTGGGGCTATCCGGTGCATGCGTTCCACTACTCAGGATTTGAGGGTAAGCACTCCTTTGGCAGGTTTTGATGTTCTCCTAGAGGCAGTTGCTTCAACGCCCATTTTGTTTCAAGGGGTGCCGGTCACTGAAGCTGTCCAGGTAGGTCGGGTTGAGGCCCTCAGGGAGGGGCAAGGTCAGAGCAGCAAGAAGAAGACTTCAAAGAAAAATAAGATGGAGAAGTTTATACAATGCGAGAGTGGGGCGATTCAATATAGTCTTTGTGTTGGGGATGACGTGGAAATGAGTGAGGCTATTGAACTTGCCGGTAAATCTCTGGTCGATAGGGCAAGGAGAAGAGTTTTTCGAGTGGAAACCTTGGAGATTTGGAGGGACCGATATGTATCAGGGAGAGTCTCGGCATCACTGGAGATTCGGTGCATGGCAAAAGGGTGGCTTCACTTAATTTTTAAATCCCGGGAGGACACAAGAAAGATAGCCAAGGAGGTGTGGTTTATTGATTCAACTTCGGTGGTTTTCAAGCCATGGGCCCCATTTTTGATGCATGTAGAGAGAAGATGGATGTTATGCTAGTTTGGGTTCGTATTCCTGGCCTTTGGCCACATATGTGGAATGTTCAGAGTTTTACCAACATCAACAACACCTTGGGGAAATTCCTGAACGCGGACTACTCATTTCAAGAGACAAAAGATTGGTTAGTTGCCATAATCCTTGTTAGTCTAGATTTGAGGGCAAAACTCTATCAGTCATTGAATATTGGTAAAGGAAAGGAATGGCTGGTGGATCTGGACTATGAAGGGATCCCTTTCAAGTGCAATAGGTGTCATAAGTATGGGCATTTAATTGGTAGCGGCCCTCTGCCATCCAACCAGAAGCAATCCCAACAGGGTTCTAATAAGAAGTAGAGGAAGAATGGGGAGGGGGGGGGGTGCTACTAGAGTTGGAGGTCAAGCCGAGAAGGGACGTCATGTAGGCCCGGTTGGGGTACAGACAAAGTTTTGGATGGGCCAGGAGCCACAAGTTTATGTAAATGATCCTTTTGAGGGGGTGGAGGGATGAGGGCTCAAAGTACAGATGGGGGTCCTTCGACTGAGCCTCATGTCGATGATGTGAACATGATACCCCCACAAGAGGATGAAGTGGTTTTGGTCTCCCAGCAAGTTCAAGATGAAGGGAATAAGCCATATCTAGAGGTCGAAATGGAGTTGGGCACTGCAGCGACGTCATGCAATGTCCCTAAGGGTACACCCTCCTTTCCCCCTGTTGACTACTGGAGTAGCACCTGATGATTATATGACGACTCCATGCCCAAGGATGATCCAGAGGACACTTGTACCATCAGATGTCATCAGTCAACAGAGTTTTTTAACTCTCCTTCTATCTTCTCATCATATTTCTTCTTTGTACCCAGATTCCACACCCTACGGGGAATTGTAATAAGTGATGCTAGTATGATGTTTCTTGAATTTGTAACAGGCCTAGGATGTGGGACTCGATCAGCAAACGAGTACACCTTGGAGTGTTTTTTTTATCCGGTTAATTATCCCTTCTTTTCCCTTCTTTTTCAGAGGCGGATAATTCTCTGGATTTTTTCACTCGTGCACACCCCAAAGCCAAGGTGACGGTTTGAAGATTGAGCCCCTGATACATCTTAGTGTCTAGGGTCGATGTATATTACCATACTAGATCACACGAAAGTTTCGTGGAATTTGGCTAGGTCTAAGTAGGATTTTTTAATAGTTAAAAATTTCCCGCAAAACGGGATTTTTTAATTATTTTTTATGTAAAGGCATAAATAAGTGGCCTTAGGAGATGTCTGGGGCGTATGACCAGTCGAAATTCATCCTCAGAGGCCCAACATTCTCCTAGAACCTACTTTGGGAGTTGAAAAATGACTCAGAGTCCCTCAAAAGGCGATTTTTCCAGTGACAGTGGCAAAAATGAAGAAAAAATTCAAAAAAATTGAATAATTGGAAAAATTCAAAAAAAATTCCAAAGTCAAATTAAGTCAAATTTTGACATGGAAGTCAAGCAGAGGATCAAGGGTGATGTGGCAAGCAATGTGGGGCCCACCTCACCTCATAAAGTTTCAGAAAGTCAAAGTCAAAGTCAAAGTCAAAGTTGAAGTCATGAGGCAAATGGAATTTCAAAGTATAACTTTGATTTAATTTTTGAGAAAATATTATAAGGTTGAGACATTATTATAATCTAAGTTAAAGTGGGACCCCACCTTGGCCCAACCATGGTATACGTATTACCCATCAACATAAAATATGCACATGCCAAAAGAAAATCCGTACAGCAGTCCGTACGTACGTAGCTCAGCCGTACGCATGATTCCAGCAAGGAATATACGTGGATATCCCAGCTTCCAGTCAAACAGTTATTGGGCAGTCTACTCAGCAATCAAAGGTCAAGGAATATACGTGGGTCGACAGCCCATCTACGTGAGCAGTCCGTACGAGAATATGAAATACGTAACAGCAGTTTACACGCACAGTTTAACACAACATACACAACAATATATTAGCATTTATACAGATGTTTATGTGGGCAGTTATACGCAAGGTTTTGCTGGCAGCTACAACATGTAACGTTGGCAGCCTCATAAATTCAGCACAACAGTTATCTCCAGCTTGAAGGCAGCCAGTCAACACATGTTCACACTCAGCCAATACATGGAAATTAAAACAACAGTTGCATGGGCAGCCCACAGCAGTTATCTTCAGGATCACAAACAATCATAGCAGCCACTTGTCATTTCATTTTTTCATTGGGATCTTCACCTGATTGCCATTTGTCATTGGAATTTGCCTTGGGATCTCCTTCCATTTCCTTATTTATATGAGCCTTGGGCTCTTATTGTATCAATATAGAACAAGCTATTGGGCGGGCGGAGACTCTGCCGGATTTTGTACTCAGTTTTCACATAAATAAATAAAAGTCTTTGGGGTTACCAGCTTCTCTTGTGGTGCATGCCTTAGTACATGAGGTATACCTGTGTCGTTTGATATTCATTTGATTTTCATTTGCTGTCTAGTTGTTTTTCATTTTGCCTGAAGGCACTATTGTCTAGGGAGGAGAGATTTGCAGCTATCCTCCAATCTGCTTTCTTGGCTTGGTATATTTTTGTACCTGTTGTAAGCTTGTCCATTCTCGGTTGAATGACAAGCTAAACTTGGTCTCTATATGCCAAGTCTCTTTTTGCACTAACAATTCGTTTGCAAGTGTTTTCTGTGTTTTCAAGGGACAGGTTGCCAGCTCTATTGGAGGGCGAGGACTTCTTCGGCGGGAATAGTCACCTCCAAGGATATCAAGGGTCCCACACGCTGTTCAAGCCAGCAATCTCATAAGACATCAAAAAGATTTATTTCAAGGGGAGTTTCCTGAAGCCCTTGCTTGTTTTCTATCTTAAAAAAATCATCGCATATTTTATTTTTTCGTTTGAAAAGCATTTGTCTTCATCATGAAAAAATATAAAATATAAAATTATTTTTGTTGCCAGATTCAGTTGTTTTCATGTTATAGATTTTACGTTGAGATCTGAAGTTTTCAAGTCGAGATACGAATATGATATCTAGTTAATGGTTTATAACTCGTGGTGGTTTGATGCATTCATCTTTCTTAAATCTTCAGTTGCTGGATATCATTTGGGTCATTCAAAGAGCACTGTGATCTAGCTGATGATAAATGATTGTTGTTCACGCTTCATGTTTCTATAATCATCTAGCAAGTAGTCAGCTTAATAATGATCTCTCAAGGCACTGGTCTGCTAACTAATCAAATCATTTTAGTGCTTATCTTAATCGTGTCTCGTACCTCCCAACCAACTGTTTGCCAGTTGGTCTTCATCATCTCTCAGGGTCTACCCCCCTTAGCCGCGGGAGACAGGCTTAAACGGAGGGATCGGGGATCAGAGTGACAGCCCTCGGTCTCAGCGTTGTCGTGCCAATCCGCTCGACAACAAGGCTCTTCTTCTTGCTTTGTAGTCTTCCTTGATAAAAGATAGATGGTAGACCTTCTTGTCCTTGATGTGATAGAGACTTCTTGGCTAGATCCTTCAACTTTTGTAGATGTCCTTCCTTGATAGTGTTCTTGAGATATCCTTTCCTTGATGTGTCACCTTAGCTCTGATAGCATGTTGAAGAATCAAAGGCAATTAAGTGTAATGTGATTCTTTTTGACTTGATAACAATTTGTGGAGTCTTTTTACTTTTCTTGTTAGCTTAATCTTCTTATTATTATTATTAATGCATGTGTGTGTACTTCATCAAATTGCTACCAAAAACATAAGAACAAGAACACAAGATGTTGGCTCTCTGCCAGAGCTAAAACCTCTCTTCTCTTGAGAGGAAAACCCTTTAGTAAGTTTCTCTTATTGAAGCTTCTTATTGATCAATGCCAAACCCTAGACCCTTGACTAGAATGTCCTCCAAGCACAAGTCAAGTCCTTTCTCCTTTCTTCACTTTGTTCATCGGCACTTCCTTCTTCCGACACTTCGTTCCCCAGCACTTCGTCCTCCTCCTTCTAGCACTTCATTCTTCCTGCAACTTGTTATTAAATCTTGTTGCTCTAGATGACTTACTTCTCTTCTATACTTAGAGATATCCTTCACTTATCTAGACACCTTCCTTCAAATGAGATCCTTCTTGAGATGTAGATGTAGACTGAAGTGACTATAGAGTAGCCCTAAATTCTTGCACGTGTGGGAGGTTTACTTGATGTTGTATACCCTTTTGTCCTTCACTTGAGTGCCCTTCTTCCAAGCTTGAGTAGGAGGCCTTGTAGGCCTAGATTTAGCCCCAAACAAAGAGAGATAGATTATTGTGTGTTTCTGTTGTCATAACCGCAGTGACAGCGCTCTGTTTCCTCGCACGTGTCACTCCAACTGCCCTAGAACTAACCTCTTAAAACCAGTTGCGTGCCCTTCTTCCTCGCTGCACTTGGAGACCCTTTTCCTTCGCTCTTTTCCACCCTTTTCTAGTCCGTTTACTTTGTTGATTTCAGAGAGGATTGCTTGACGTTATAATGGAGTGGACAGCCTCTATATGTAGAGGATTGTCCCTCCTTTTAGGCTGACTTAACATATATAGCTCGGATTGCTTCTTTGGAGGTTCCTTTGCTTTGGAGAATACTTGACTTTGCTTGGAGGGCTATTCTTTGACTCTTATACAAACACATACATGGAGTAACATACCCTTAAGGTCTTCAATCATTTTCTTTTGACTCCTTGACTCAATTATAACACTTAACATGTGCTAGACCTATTTCAATGAGCAAGAAACTCATTAACATATATTATAAAAATAATATTTATTTTCTTGAATAAGTACAAATATCAAAAGTACATTTATGAAGATCAAACCTAGTTACATTTCCTTCAACATTTGCCACTTCATGGGGCAGTAGCGCCTCAATGATAGACATCAAAGATGGGTCAGCAAGGTGCAGGCCTATGATTTTGATATCGAGTATGTGTGGGGGTAGCACAGTGTTGTGGTCGATGCATTATCCAAGAGACCCGCAGGCCTCTCACTCATGAGCATTTGTCATGATTGGAAGGCCCAATTGTTGGTAGAGTATTCTAACGATTGGCGGGGATGCGAGATCTTATAGGGGACACACGCAAATGAGTGCTACAAGGTAACGGTCGAGGTCATATACTACAAGGGGCACATACTTTTGGTACTAGGCTCACAGTTGAGGGAGAGAGTACTCCATGCAGTGCATGACTCCCCATTGTCAAGGCATCATGGGTTCAATAAGACGTACATGGAAGTTAGGGAACGTTTCACCTAGAAGGGCCTCAAGGGGGACGTGTTGAGGTACGTGCAGGAGTGTGAGGTATGCCAGAGGAATAAAGGGGAGTTGACCCATCCAGCAGGATTGTTGCAGCTACTTCCCATTCTTGATGGGAAATTGGAGAGTATCTCCATGGATTTCATCACGAGGCTTCCCTCAATGCAGGGCAAGGATTGTATCTATGTGGTGGTTGATCAATTGACCAAATATACCCATTTCTTCGCCATTCTAACCTGATACTCAGCATCACAGGTGGTCGGGTTGTTCTTCGGGTAGGTCTTCCATTTACATGGACTCTCTAAGAACATAACAACAAAGATGACAGGTTTATGGAGGGATTCTGGCAGGAGCTCTTCAGATTAGTGGGTATTGAGCTCACCCCGAGCATGAGCTACCACCCTCGGACAGATGCCCAGACCAAGCTAGTTAACAAGTGATTAGACGGTTATCTCAGGAACTATGTGACCAGGCAGCAAAGGGCATGGATTCGATGGCTTCACTTGGGCAAATATTGCTACAACTCCACTCATAATATGTCCATTGGTATGTCACATTTCCGTGCTTTATATGGTTATGATGCATTATATTTCGCTGACATTGTTTTTGGAGACAACTGGGCCCCAATGGCCAAGGATTGGATCCTCGAGAGTTGAGACATTCTCAAATCTCTTAAGGACAACATAGTGACAACGCAGAATCAGCAAAAGATGTATGTTGATAGGCATTGGACTGAGAAGCATTTTGAGGAGGGAGACTTGGTGTATCTACGGCTACAACCATATAGGCAGTCTACCTTAAAGCAGAAGGGTGTTGAGAAGATGCAGCCACGTTTCTATTGTTCATATAGAGCGGTTAGGACAGTTGGAGAGGTGGCCTACGAGTTGGAACTTCCCCAGGGGAGTAAGATTCACAACATCTTCCATGTTTCGTGCCTCAAGAATGTGTTGGGACAGCAGGTGACAGCAGTTATAGAGCTACCCCTGCTTGATGATGAGGGCCATCTTCTTTCCGAACCTGAGGCCATTTTAGAGACTCGGGAGAGGAAGCCAACGAGCAGGACTATCAGGGAGTTTTTGGTGTGTTGGAGGAATTTGCTATAAGAGGATGCCACCTAGGAGGGTGAGCACATTTTGGAGCATCTAGCATTGAAGTTGCTTCAGGACAAGCAACATTTGGGAGAGGAGCACTATAATGTCCCTTCCTAAATTATTTTGTCACAGGTTTAATTTCCCACAATTTTGGATAATATTTGGAGACCTTAGAACCCATCCAGTTTTGACTTAAGGACTTAGGAGAGAAACAAGGTAGAATTATTTTGTTAGTGGAATGTGGGGGCCACCCACATAGGAAAAACGCACTTGGCTAAGTGTGGAGTTCGAATAGCCTTGAAGGGAAAATTGAAAGGCAAGGAGGAGGGGCCCACATGCGGAGGAAGGCCCACAAAATTATAAATAGGAGGAGCTCATCTTCTTAAAGGGTATTTGTCTATTGAACTCACTTTTGTTGCTCGAGCTACTTAGTCGGGTCACTTGTTGTTTAGCACTGAGTTTTCCAAGTGGAGAATTCAACCTTTCTTCGGGGGACTTCGAGTACCACCCTAGGAAGGAAGAATCGTACCACCTTGGAGGAGAGCTAGAGGGATTTCAAAGCTCATCTTTCAGCCTTTGGCTCAGCTAGTGCATGTTTCTGGAGGACGCGGGAAGGGAGGTCACAGGGATTGTTTAGGGGGACTTCTAGGCAATGTTTGCATCTCAGCATCTTAGCCTTTAAGGATGATTTGTGGGGCTTTTCAGTGAGCTACAGGCAAGCCGTATTTTCCAACAGTTGGAGGAGGATGTGGTATTTGGGGGTCGAATTTTGGGGGTTAAAACCAAGCCAAACCCTTTCTGGGTTTTGGTGGGTTTTGGTTGAGGAGCTTGAGGTTAATTCTGCAAAATTTTCTGAGCACAGGAGGTGGGGTTTCTAGCAGTTCCTTTCGAGCAGACAGTGCAGATTTCTGCGCAGCACAGAGGATCATTAGAGCAGTTGTTGTTTAGCATTTGGGCTTGGTTTTTTATCAATTGGGCTTTGTCACACGTTCCATTGAGGCAAGCACAGGTGCACTCCTTCCACACTATTGTACATGCTCCAACTGATTAATAAAATGGCTCAAGTGGTTCTTACTTCTTGAGTTTATATGGGTATTTGCTAAATGTTCCAAATTTTTGGTGTCGAATTTGTTTTGCTTTGCATTTCGTTGTTTTCCCTAGCTTGGAACATTACAGTTTTTCCTCTGCTACTTCAAGGATAATTGTTTGTAAGGTTCCAGCTTAACAAATACCCATTTTCCAACCTCAAATTCTCTTTTATTTTGTGTTGGTCAGCTTGTCTCATAAGATTTGTTTCAATATTTAGATTTTCTTTTAGTGTCTGAAAGACACTTTGGGTTTCTTCTACCTGATCTTTTATTGTTGGAAATTTTGTTTTGTTAATGGTGAATTCCTTCAATTTAGGGGGCTCAGAATTGTAAAGAGTTTGAAATTGAGTCAATTTGGTTGAATTGTGATAAGTAGATTTTTACTACCATTCAACAAGGTAAGCCTCTAAAGACTGAAACCATTTATTTTGTTTGTTTATTACATAACAACGAAGGTAAGCCTCTAAACATTTATTAACAACATCTATTTGACAGTCTGTTTGAGGATGATAAGATGAACTCATGTTGAGGTATATTCCAATCTGTTTCAAAAATTCCTTCCAAATTTAAATTTGGCGTCTATATGGCTAACAATGACATTTTTGCGAAACACTTCAGCGATTTGTTTTCAGGCATCCAATTTCTTTATTCCCATGAAGTGTGTATACTTGGTGAATTTGTCGACTAATACGAGAATTTTGTCTTTTCCATCATGTTGCCTCAAAATGTAGCAGGTCTTGTAGAGAATAACCTACAAGGCAAAAACTACACTAAGGGACAACAATGAGGTGTGGCCCACTATGACCACAGCCACTACCTCCTGCTCTTTATGGACTTTAACCAATGGGAGGCTTCCCTTTAGATAGGTCACCCATGAGAGATGTGCTAGGTTCAAGGATCAAGGTGACAATAGAGACTAATAGAGCATGGATCTTCATAAGTATAAGGCTCATTCAAGCAAAGAAAGGCAACTAGCATCCTCTAACAAGGCCTTACTAGGGAAAAATTGATCTAGGGCTTGAGAGATAGCAAGGAAAATGGACTAGCCTAGAGTCAAGAGGCCAAGAAAAGTTTGCCAACAATGAATAACATCAATCAAATTGAACAAGAAACCTTCAATATGCCCCCAAGTTGAACACTAGGGAAAACTAGGGTTTCCTACGGAAAATTCTAATTACGGCAAGAGAATTCAACCATAGAATGGATGGATTACCCACTAAAGGGAATTGATTTTGAGGCAATCAACTCTCCCCTCAATGTTGAATCCTTCCACAAGCCAAAACTCCAAATCTAGGTCAACTCGCACCATAACCCTATCTAGTAACTTGACCTTACGAGGACCAAAAACATAAATAGCAGAGCAAAAATGAGTTTGCGAAATGAATTTGGGAATGGATTTATGATTGATCACCAAAATGACAAGGCCAGTGCCTAGTCCTTATGATGATGGAGTCAATCGAGATGAAAGACTAGCTAAACCTTGCTAGACAATGAAGGAATTTTGAAGCACTAGCTCAACACCCTAGCTATTACTTTTGTGAGGGATCAAGATCACTTGGGAAAGTTATTTCAATGATTCACTAAGGGGATTGCCATTCAAATTTCATTCATGAGTAATGCATACAATGACATTATCTAGATTTTATACAATTGATCTTCAATAATAAATGGCACAATACAAAAACCCTAGATAACAATGCATTCCATACATTAGACACAAGAATAAAGATTTCTCAAATACAAAGATTACTTACAAGACAAATGCATGAACAATCCTTCATTGATCTAAAGTAACATCTCCAATGCCAGGAAATAGCTCAAATATGCAAAAATACTCCATAAAATCACATCTCAACGAGGGTCCAAGAGGCCAAAATTATGACACAAGTGATGATGATGAGTTACAACAATCCACTCATCTATTTGTATGAGGACGATGGCTAATAATTAGCCCAATTGTTGAAATTGTAACTAGGTTTGGTCTTCATAATTTTTATTTTTATGATCTTGTAAAGAGTCAAAAAGGATTTATTTGAGTCAAATATATATAGATATAG
>APFE030530731.1:51111-75076 GCA_000404065.3 Pinus taeda
TCAAGGCACTGGTCTGCTAACTAATCAAATCATGTTAGTGCTTATCTTAATCGTGTCTCGTGTCTCCCAACCAACTGGTCGACAGTTGGTCTTCATCATCTCTCAGGGTCTACCCCCCTTAGCCGCGGGAGACAGGCTTAAACGGAGGGATCGGGGATCAGAGTGACAGCCCTCGGTCTGAGCGTTGTCGTGCCCAATCCGCGCGACAACACCACCTTCTGTCTCTTTTCTTCCATGTCCTTCATTAAATTTTCGGAAGAGTGGAATTTGAACAAACAGTTGATGTCATTCAGAACTTGGTAACCTCCCTATCTTTGCAACAAGCTGTCTGTCAGATTCTTGGGATCCATTCAGGCTATGTTTCCCTGATTACATATTTTGAATTTGAGTCTTGATGGGGTTGGGGTCAAATGCTCTCGTTGAATGCTAGACAATCTATGGGCTTTCAAGGAGGCTTAGGTCTCATCCCAATCCCACACAATATAGGGAGAGGTCGTGGTTGTAAATCAAATATCTCTCTAGCATAGGAAAGAGCTAGGGAGGAGCTTGCTTCTGGTAAACAATCTTCCATGGATAGGGCCCTTAGAGGATTGAAGTCCCAATGTGTTGTGTCCCAATGATTGTTCTTTCGTTTAACTGTAGAGGTTTAGCAGTTAACCTTAAAAAACTTGCTTTTAATCCTCTGGTCCAGTTGGTTGGTCCTAATGTAATTTTCTTATAGGAAACTTTAGGAGCAGGGGATGTTATCACAAATTTTCTTGAAAACTTCTTCCTTATTGGAGGTTTATTGTCTCAGATGCTAGGGGTCAGTTTGGGGGCCTTTAGGGTGGGACTCTCGTAAAATTCAAATGGAAGGTTCATGGAGCATCTTTTCAGGTTTGGGTTTGGAGGGATTCTCGATGGAATTGGGTATGAGCTTTACCTTTCTAAATATCTACGACCCTCATGATGATAGGGTGCGTTTTTGGACTGTCCTCCCGGGAAGACATTATTAAGGAGGGAGAATTTCGTGATGAGAGGGGATCTAAATTTCTCGATTGGAGTCGTTGAGTCGTTGGGGGATTGAGCCAGAGCAGAGATCTTGTCTGATTTTTTCATTCATTGCCCAAGCTATTCCAATTTGGTTGAATTGCAACCTGTTAAAATTAAATCTACTTGGAGAAACCACAGAGTTGGTATGGACAGGTTGGCCAAGTGCATTGATAGATTTCTTCTTGTAGAGGCTTTGGTTCATAGGCTTAGCCTTCTTTGCCAATGGATTGGGGTGGGTGGGGTCTCAGATCATTCCCCTATCATCTTGGAGTTGAAGGGGAGGACTCAAAAAACCGCCAAGCCCCTTTAAAATGAATGCTGAATGGAATCTTGGAGTTGAAGGGGAGGACTCAAAAACTGGCAAGCCCCTTTAAAATGAATGCTAAATGGCTTCAATACAAGTCCTTCAAAGAGTTTCTCAACAATAATTGGAGGCATTTCGATGGGGATGATGGTAGATCTACAACGCAACAATATGTAAAGAACTTGAAGCAAATTAAGAAACAAACAAAAGGATGAGCCACTGAAAAAAGGATTAAGGAGGAGGAGCTTCTCAATATAGAAAGGCAGATTGGTCTGGTTGTTGAATCAAATGCAGAGGGCTTTAGTGACCTTCTATCCAGGGAGGCATTGGGAAGCTTAATCTCTAGAAAGAAGGCAATTTTGGCAGCAAAGGACGCTGAATGGAGGCTAAAGATTAGGGCCATCTGACTGGAAAAAGGGGTTGAGAACACTAAGCTTTTCCGCAGGGTAGGGAGGTGTCGAAGTTTGATGGAGTAGATCTGGGTAGAGACCACTCTAAATCTCTATACTCGGCTCCTGAACGTACATCCATTGCAGAAGTTATTAGGGTAGCAAATTATTTTCCTTGCTTTGTGGCCAAGGAGGAAAGTCAAGCCCTAATGGAGGAAGTCTCGGAAGAGGAACAAAAATATGTCCTTGCTAGCTTTCAGAAAGATAAGGGCCCTGACCCTGATGGATGGACTATAGAAGTTTTTGTGGATCTCTATGACCTTTTGGGGGAGGACCTTCGGAGAGTGATTAATGAATCTAGAGAGGAGGGGCGAATTCTCCCAGTTTTTAATTCAACATTTATTTCCCTAATCCTAAAAGTGAATAATCCCTCCACCTTTGAAGACTTTAGACCAATCTCTCTGTGCAATTGTATTTACAAAATCATAGCAATAGTGATAACCTTGAGAATCAAGCCTATTATGCCAAATGCTATATCCTGTGAGCAATTTGGGTTCCTTGATGGGAGGCAAATCCATGAGGCCATAGGGGTAGCGCAAGAAGGATTGCATAGTATTAAAACAAAAAATCTGAAAGGTGCTTTAATCAAGCTAGATCTCTCCAAAGCATATGATCTAGTGCCAATTCATTCGTTTGATTCTTACCCATGTGGGTTTTGAGTTGCCGTTCATAAATTAGATAATGAGCTGCATGATGAATGTATCCTTTGTAGTTCTTATAAATGGTGTGGCTTCACCCATTTTTAGAGTTGAAAGGGGCCTCAGGTAAGGGTGGCCCTTTATTCCTGCTCATTTTTCTTATTGTTGCTGAAGGTCCGAGTAGAATGATTGCAACAACAAAGAGAAGAGGTGAATTCCAAGGTATAAAAGTGGTTCATAATTTATCCATATCTCACTTATTGTTTATTGATGACATACTAATTTTTTGTAATGGTGCTCTAAGGGATCTCCGATGTCTTCATGAAATTTTTGATTTGTACAACAAAGTTGCAACAATGCTTATCAATGTTTCAAAATCTACAATCACCATCCACAATTTGCAAGTGTAGGATATAAATAACATCAAGATTTTCTTTTCTTTTGAGATCTTGACATTTGACTCGGGCCTAAAATATTTTATTATTTGGGATTCCATTTGAAGCCTAATAGTTACAAAATAGAAGATTGGTCTTGGTTGGATGCAAAATTGGAGAAGAGACTTTCCTCTTGGAACCATAGGCGGATTTCTCGTGCAGGCAGGTTGGTAATGGCTAAATCAGTTTAGAAGCAATCCCGGTCTATTGGATGGCTTTAGCGTGGATTCCTAAGGGAATTTTGGAAAAGGCGAGAAGGATATGTTTTAAATTCCTTTGGGAAGGATCTCAGGAGAAACATGTGTTGCCCTGGGTAAATTGGACAAGAATCGCAAACCCAAAGCTTTTTGGGGTGGGGGGGCAGGGTCTTAAAAATATCTTCCTGTTTGCAAAGGTCTTGGCGGCCAAGTTTGGGTGGAGGCTTTTGCGCACAAACAATTTATGGTTTGAAGTTGTATTTTAGAAATATATCAAACCTCTTTCATTGGAAACTTGGATAAGGCTCCCAATCAAACCTATTAGTAATGTATCTTTGGTCTGGAGAGCTGTGTTAAACTCTTTTGACCTAATTGCAGCAGGTCTTGCCTAGAGGATTGGGAATGGGCAACATGTTTGCTTAAGGTGTGACTCTTGGCCGGGGTGTGAAGGGGATCACATTCTCCCTTGAAACTTAATTTTGTTCCTCAGGGATGAAGGTCTCACACATTTGAACCAAGTGGTCAATCCAACAGTTACATCAATTTGGGATCAAGGGTGGCTCTCTGCTAAGGATTTAAATTTGCCCAAGGAGCGGAAGGATGATTGGAGGATCTATTTGAGGGCATTGGCCAAGGCTCACATTAGAATTATTGACCAAGATGACGAATTAATATGGGCCCTAACTCGGACGGGGTTATATACACCAAATATGGGGTACATTCATCTCTCGGCTCGGGCTTAATTGTTAGAGACTGAATGGTGGTGGTCTGCTATTTGGGAAGCTAAATGTCCACCAAAATCTAGGTTGTTGATCTGGTGCATAATGGAAAAGAAAATTGCTACTTGGGCTATTATGTAACGTAGGTACATAATTGGGTCAGGCTGGTGTGCCTTGTGCAAGGTTGCCAATGAATCCGTAGATCATCTTTTTGTTTCACGCCCTTTCACCCTACAGGTTTGGCAGGAGTGTAGAGAAATCCAGAGTATGCAATGCAGGTGGTCCGAACTTGTGCTTGAAGTTGCATGGCGCTCATGGGAGCTAGATTGGGCCCTAAAGGCAGTCGTCCAAGGTCAAGGAGGAGGGCCGAGTGGCCTAGGGCCCACGACTAGGCCGAAAAAGGCTTGAAACCCTCAGCGCTGGGCCAAGGAGGGAAGGTCGAGAGGCCTAAAGGCTGACGCAGGCCTGTGGGAGGCCAAACAAGGTGATGCAGGGGCCTAATAGGTTGACGCAGGGCTAGGAGAGGGAGATGCTAGACCTGGAGGGGCTAGATTCGGGCCTGTGAGGGTTGAAACTTGAAACCCTCACTTAAGATCTAAAATTTACTGCAATTTCTCCAATTGCTGGCCCTGCAAAAATTTTGGTAGATTAGATTATACCCTCAAGGTCCTAGATCTAGCTCTGTTCCAGCGCTTTCACTTGCTTTCACTTGTAAAAATGGATATAAAAAATGCCCAAAACCCCAATATATACAAAATTTCTCAAAACCCCAAAACCCCAATTAGAAAAATAATTTACAAATTATTATACAAAGTTATTCACAAAATTTACAAATATACAATGCCTTTTGAAAGAAATTTTGAGATTTTTTTTAAGGAGTTTTCTTTGATAACTGGCTAATAATACTTTGGAAAATAAATGTAAGCTACAACCTTAGTGAAGTTATATAAACCATAAAAATATTTGACGTCCAAGCAAGGTCAGTTCATGCCCACAATTTGTGAACTTGGAGCCCAAGGACTAGGGAACCTGCAAACACTATATTTTTTTTTCTCATGAAAGCTTGTTAGACATATGGCAAATCAGATCACCTATGATAAACCCAAAATCTACCAATAGAATGATCTTATCCCTATCTAATGAAAAACAAACTTTTAAAAATATTAAGCACAAGAATTAGTCTGTTGCTTTGCCATTGTGGCATTTTTTGCTCAGATATCTGTTCATTTGTGATGGGATTTTTGCACATCTGGATCAGACAGTTCCTTTTGGTGAAATGCACCTTTTTGGTGTCTATGCTGAATGTAATTTTGTTATGACTATTAATGAAATTACGGTTTTTTTCTTTTGGAAAAAAAAACTTTATATATGTGGCCAATTGATTTATGAACCTTAGGTATTATGATTTGTTGGTGTTGAACCGTTGAGAGATGATTAGAATGCCCCAACGAGATACTCTCTTTTTTGTTTTTATTAAATAGTTCCTTTCTACACCCACTTATAAGTTTTTATACATTGTAAAGGATTATACAGTTAATAGAGTCTTTTAAACGTATTAAACCTCCAACAATGCAAATCGCTTTATTTTTTGTTAACCGTTATGTACTTAAACCAAACAACGCGTACTGTACAGACACGACTTTAAGGGGCAGTGTGCTCTTGGTGGTCAAATGACTACGCGACTGTGGAGAGGTTGATGGCAACAATTCCATACAACGATGGCAATCTTGAGCGGAGTAGGCGATATGGTGGAAGTGGCTTGATTTGAGCGAATGGGATGGCAGCTAACCAACAATGGTCATTGTCGGGCGGATTGTGTGTGGCTGCTGGCAGACGGTGTTGGTTGGAGAGATTGTAGTGGATTCAGCGGAGGCAACAGTAAATGGCTCTAGTGGTTCGAACCATAGTTGCAGGAATCGCCCCCAGGATCAGGGGGGGCGGAATTGCATCCCGTACGGATCCGACACCAATCTTCTGGTGGAACCACGGATCCGAAAATCAGATCTGCGGTTCTGCCATTTTTTGGCGATTCCTGGAAAAGCGGATTTGTGGGGGCTTGATCCATGGATCTAGAAAGGATTAGTTGTGGATCTGTGGAGGTTCGGGTATGTATCCGCCGCGAATCACGAGCAGATTCGAGAGAAGGTGGACAATTCACACGGTTCTGCAGGGCTTTTTTGTTTTTGGAAATTTCGTCTTGTTATGTGAGGAACTATGCTTTCCGAATACTCTCAAGGTGCCCTTGATGCTCCCTAATGGTAATGTTAAATTCTTAAAGTAAAGGTGATACTTTTACTTAAATTTTTAACATTACCATGAAATGACTCGGGATGTTTGAGAGTGGTTCCAACCTCATCAAACTTCATATGGAGAAAATAGAATTTCATATCCTATCCAAAATTCAACAGACTTAATAGTTTTTAGGGTCAATGGGATTGTGGCGTTTCATTGGATTATATCATGTATGAGGGCATGTAATTGGCATTTAATCAAGAGCATCGAGCCCTATATGTACCCCAGTGTTGGTGTTGTTGATTGTTGAACTCCTTTGTCATGGCCTTACCAAAAATATACCCATCACTCAAGTCAAAATCATTGATCAGGCATGTTAAGCTTTCTCTACCATAATATAAGGCTTGGATTAGGCCGTTTGATCAAAATTGGGCAATGTTGACTAATATCCCTAGAAAATCGAAGTAGAGGCAAAGGCTAGACAAGAGAAGAGGAATCTAGATTCTAGATGGTTGATGTTGGAATAATTAATCATTGATGTATAATGGATGCCATATATATCTTGATTTATGTAAAAATATGAATGGTTTCATGTCTTCTACAACTAATTTGGTATTTTGGGATTTTTTTTATAAAATTTTTGGCATATATGTTAAATATATTTTTTTGGAACCCCTTTTTTATATTCTTTTTATTTTTATTTTTATTTTTATTTTTCAAATATATCTTGACTTTTTTTAAAATTTGTTTTTTTTCCTATAATAATTTCTCTCTTTTTTTAAGATCATATATATACTCTTTTTTGACTTTTTAATTTTTATTCTCTTTCTTTTTTCTTAATATATTCTCTTTTCCTTTTTTAATTATTTTATTTTTTATTTTTTACTTTTTAATGGCTAAAGGCCCAACGACAAGTGGGTAATCTCTAGAAACTTATGTCGCAAAACACTTGAATTGTGACAACGAAATTGATGAAAGGTCGATGGCCAAAGGCTGAATCATATTGGCTCTGTGTAGCGATTGAGCGGCCAGAGGATCAAACAATTCTGATACCAATGTAATGAACAAAGTTTGTATAGCAAGTCAAACACTCCAAAAGACGTGGAATATGAAGATATCCATTGAGGATGCAATAATATAAAAAAGTGTTGAATAAGAGTATGATAGGATGAGAATGTTACAAATGAGGGCCTGCATATATACCTAGGTAGGTGCCCTTTCATGAATGGTCATGTCCTTAGAGACATGCCTCTTCTATACTAATCACTAATTAATCATTTGTTTATTATGATTTATTTTTACATTTTTTTTATATAGATTATATTCATAACAGAGCCATGCTACCTATGATCCACGATTCATTTCTTGTATTATGACGAAATATATATTATATTCATAACAAAACCATGCTACATATGATCCACGATTCATTTTTTGTATTAACTCATCATGACTTCTTAAAATTTTCTAATAAAATATTATTCTTACCTCCACATATGTGCCCTGTTACCTCCCTAGATGTACCGGGAAGGACTTGCAGTGAGCCAACAAGGTTGAACAAGACACTTGTTCAAATTTCAAGTGCAGAAGCCTTGCTTGACAATTTTACCTTTTTTTTGGTTTTCTTCTCTATGCAACTTCCTTACCCCCATGGGTAATTGTAATAAATGATCTTAACATGATGAACTTATCTAAAAGACTTAGCTCCCTAAGACTTAGTTATTAGGGAAGTTACTCTAGAGTGTTTTTCCTACTTGGTTAATTTTTTTTTTTTTGCTTTTTAGCGATCGATAATTTCCTAAGCTTTTTCAATCATACGTCCAAAGCTAGAGTACGTCCTAATGGTTAGGCCTTAGTGGCGTCGTCTAAGTCTAGAGTCAATATATATTACCATGCTACTCATTATCCAGAGTCTTACGGAATTGCATTAGATTTTTCTAGGATTTTTTTTAATAATTAAAAAGTTCCCACAAAAAGGAATTTTCTTTGTAAAGTTTATGTAATAATTAAAAAAGAACTACTAGGAGCTGTCATATGCCGTAGAGGCACTCGTTTTCTAACTCAGAGTACCCACTTTACCTTGATACCCCCTTGTTGAAATAAAATATTAATGTTTCCTCATGAAAATAATTATTCACTCAAAAAGGTGAATAAATAAACTTTTTATTTAGTTAAGAAGTTTCCTCTTTTTTTAGTTAAAAGAGTTTCCTCTTTTTCTAAGTGAATGAGTTTCCTCTTTTTCTAGGTGAATGAGTTTACTCTTCTTCTAGTTGAAGAGTTTTCTTTGGAGACACCTCCCTCTTGTTCTATAAAACAAAGCATTCTCCTCCATTTCTCAGGAGTTAATGGTGGATTTGAAAAGGGCCTTGCTTGCATTTTTATTGTACTCATCATTGAAATAAAAAGGTGCTTTGGAGGCAAATAATGGGTGTACAAGCTTTGTATGGATGCTTGATTTTAATGCATGAGATGACCTTGTTTTGTTTTAATTTTCTTTCAAGCTTTCTTTACAGGCCTTTGAAGGGGTACTCCTACCTAATAGGAGTAGATTTCTCAATTTGATTGTGGTGAAATCTATTTGTTTTCTTGCATTTAGAAAGCAAAGATTATGATGTACTTCTTGGAGATTGGCATATTTTCCAGGTTTCTTATGTAGGAAGCACCTATATTTAACAAAGTTTTTTGGCAAGATTTTTTAAGCTTTACAGGCACTTCAATTTGAAGACGTGGATCACTTTGGCTAGATGCTTCATGAACTTCAAATTATAAGAAGTAAAATCCCACCATGCTCCAACAAATACTCCATCGCCCAAGGATTCCTTTTACAAGCTCTCTTCTTCTCTTTCTATCAATTGATTTATTTGGCAGATTCGAGTGCCATTTATTTGCTGCATAAGCAACAGATAAAAGACAGTCAATAAAAGCTAGGTTTAGTTACCTCTTTCCTTTTTCTTTTTTCCCGAAGAAAAAAACCGCACCTTTCTATTAAAAATAAAAAGTTACATCAGTACATGCACATAGTGCATTCAGATAACTGTCCCGCAAAAAAACCAGTGTGAAACACAAAATAGACTGGTTGGATAAAAACTAACCCTGGATCCTGCAACAAAAACTGTTTTATCCTAACATCCTGTAATCATAACGGACTTTGTATGCCGTATTGGTCATAAAATAAAAATATATTTTGACAGTGTTAAATATCTGCTGTTGAGAATTTTAGCAATATACAAAAATATAAGTCTGATGCATATAAATAACATGTTAAAAAAGAAACTACATAAACTGGTACTGATATTGTAGAGTGATTAGAAAATGCTATTAAACTTTGGTGAAAGACTAGTGCTGGAAATTATGAACCACCTATCTAAATGTTCAATGACCTGCCAATCCTGCCTAGTGCCTTCCTAGGAGAGAATATCTGCTTCAGAGTTCCTTTCCCTGTAGATGTGGCAACAGGAGATATTATTAAAAGCTTGTTTTAAATGGGTTATCTCTTCTAGATTTGGAAGCAGTGTGTGGTTGTGCCATCTTTTAGAATCATTAAACCAATTTACAACATTTAAAGAGTCCCTGAAGATTTGAAGAGAGCGACAATCATATTCCAGAGCCCAATACAAAAGAAGTTTTAAAGGGAGAAGGAATGCATAATCGTTGGATCCCTGCCTAGACTGATTTTTGACTTCAGATAATGCTGATCATTGATGAAAAGAATGAGACCACCCCCACAAATGCCATCCTTGTTCGAAGCTCAAGAAAGATCAAGAATGATCTACTCTCGATTGGAGAAGTGATTCTTGACAGGGAACTTACTCTCACCACCCTTGGAGAACTTCCACCTGAGTGGTATGTATTTAGAACCACCATCCTCAACAATGATCGAATTCCAGGGTTTGAAGAATTGATGTTGAGATGCATTCAAGAAGAAACAAGAATGGTGGAGCAAGAAATGCCTTCTAATAGAAGCAACTCCACTGCATTCTCTGCTTATGCCAAACAGAGAAATAATCAGGGTCTAAAGGTCATTTCCATGGAAAGCCTGGATCTAAGGGAGGAAGGAAAGGCAGGTGCTTTGTTTGCAATAAGTTTGGCCACTATGCAAGGGAGTGTCCAAATAGAAGGGACACATCGCATGATGATGATCACAATCATTCCAGGGGCAACTTCAACAACAATGATCAAAGGAATGGCAGGTCCAATGGAAAAGGAAAAAGGAATGCGGGACATCAAGGAAATGGTCGACCCTCCAAGAAATCAAGGAACTCCAGGTATGAAAAATCAAATGTTGTTAACAATAAGCAAAAATAGTACTATCTTATATCGGCCCTCCCCTTTGCCTCTCCTCCGAACACTTTGGGAAATTGGCTCATTGATAGTGGTGCCTCGAGGCACTTCACCGGATACAAGGAGGCCCTCTCCAATATGATAGAAAAGGAGACAAACTTGGAGAAATTGGCTCATTGATAGTGGTGCCTCGAGGCACTTCACTGGATACAAGGAGGCCCTCTCCAATATGATAGAAAAGGAGACAAACTTGGAGATCATCCTTGGAGATGATGCCACCTATCGTGCGAAGGGAGTAGGGAATGTTACCCTTCAATTGAATCAAGGTAACACTATTCATTTGCAAGAAGTACTGTATGTACCTGATCTCAAGAATAACTTGGTGTCCATTTCAGCCATGGAGGACAAAGGATTCAAGGTGGCATTCATCAATGGAAAGGTACGTGTTTGGAAAAGAAATTTTAAAGATGCTTTTACTCTTGGGTTGAAGGTTGACACTTTGTATCAAGTTGGAGGAAGTCCATTGGGAGCCATGTCTTACCACACATCTCTACAATCTGAACTATGGCATCGGAGTTTTGCCCATCTTCATTATAAGGCCCTATCCGATGTGAGACAGAGGGTGACAGGTATGCCCGAGTTCAAAGTAGAGCATGAAAGTGTATGTCTGGAATGTGCCAAAGGAAAACTTACAAGGGGACCATTCCCCTCAAGTAATAGCAAGACCACAGATATATTGTAATTGATCCACTTTGACATATCTGGTATGATGCCCGTAAACTCTTTGGGAGGATACTTCTATTATCTCACCTTTACGGATGATTATTCTCGCAAGACCTGGATCTACTTCTTGAAGAAGAAGGATGAAGTCTTCACTTGGTTCCGACACTTCAAAGCCTTGATCGAAAACTAATCCGAGAAGAAAATCAAGATATTGAGGACTGATAATGGGACCGAGTACGAATCCAATGAATTTCAAGATTATTGCAAAGAAGTTGGCATCAAGAGGGAGACTACAACGCCATACACTCCTGAGCATAATGGTGTCGCTGAAAGGAAGAATCGCTCTATTGTAGAAGTAGTTCGTGCCATGCTTCATGATCAAGGCCTTCCGAAGTTCCTATGGGCTGAAGTTGCATATACTGTCATGTATGTTCAAAACCGATGCCCTCATCAAGCATTGGACTCCAAGAATCCCGAAGAAATGTTCACTGGTAAGAAGCCTGATGTCTCTCATTTTAGAATTTTTGAAAGTCTTGTATATTTTCATGTGCGGAAAGAGAAAAGAAGCAAATTGGGTGCATCTCGGAAGAAAGGAATCTTTGTGGGCTATAGTGAAAACTCTAAGGGATATAGAATTTATGTGACTGGTCAAAAGGAAGTTGAGATAAGTCATGATGTCACCTTCGACGAAGATATGGCCCTCAGGAAGATCAACAACCTTCCTATCCTAAGGAAGGACAAAGACGCTAACATCGAAAATCAGGGTGCAAAAGAAGACGAAACGATGCCTGATGTTGATGAACCTATGGATCGTATTGATCCTCCTCCTCATGAGCCCTCCTCCTCCAAAAGGAAACCCTCATGGCTTAGGGAGACTCTCGAAGATGTCGAGAGACACATTGCACCAAGGAGACTTTTCGTGAAAGCAAGAAGCCAAACATGTATCAAGGATATTTGATCGCCATGAGCACTATCATTCAAAATGAGCCTTCTTCATTCGAAGAAGCTGTGAAGCATCAAGTATCGAAGGATGCTATGAATGAAGAATACGAGTCAATTATGAAGAATGATGTCTGGGATGTGGTCTCTAAACTCTAGGACAAATCGGTTGTCACCTCTAAGTGGCTCTACAAAATCAAGCATGGAGCTGATGGAAGTGCAGAAAAGTTCAAGGCCCGCTTTGTTGCTCGAGGCTTCTCTCAAAAGGAAGGTGTAGATTACGATGAGATATTTGCACTTGTTGCCTGATTCACCACCATTCGCTCGATAGCTTTTGCTGCCTCACAAAGATGGAACCTACATCAGATGGATGTCAAGACCGCTTTCTTGCATGGTTCAATCAAAGAGGAAGTCTTTGTGGAACAAACCGAGGGGTTGAGGTTCATGATCGGGAATCTCATGTATGCAGGTTGAAGAAAGCTCTCTATTGATTGAAGCAAGCACCTCGGGCTTGGTACGAGAGGATTGATAGCTATTTGATGAAGCTGGGATTCACTAGAAGTGAAGCCGATCCAAACCTTTACTTTAAGGTTGAAAATGATAAACCTCTCATTCTGGTACATTATGTGGACGACCTCTTTTTGACAGGTGCAGACCCTCTCATTCACAAATGTAAGAGGGAGTTGGCTTCTGAATTTGAGATGAAGGACCTAGGATTGATGCACTATTTCCTAGGGTTGGAGGTCTAGCAAAAGCCAGGTGAAATTTTCCTCTCTTAAGGAAAATATGTTGTGAAGATATTGGAAAGATTTGGGATGGTGGATTGCAAGCCTGTGACTACTATGATGGAACTTAACTTTAAGAAGTTATGTGGTGGTGTTGCTAGACCTAAATTGGGAAGTGCTTCTGAGTATCATCAACTCACAAGAGCACTGATATTCTTGGTGAACTCCCGTTCGGACATATGTTTTGCAGTTAACACATTGAGTCAATATATGGTTGAGCCTCATCATATACATTGGATTGGTGCCAAGAATCTTTTGAGATATCTTCAGGGCACAATCACTCATGGACTGAGATACATTGCCGGAGATGTGAGGTTGCGTGGTTATTCTGATGCTGATTGGGTTGGCAGTGTGGTGGATCGCAAGAGCACTTTTGGACGTTGTTTTTCTTTGGGTTCTGCCAGGAAGTAGAAATCGGTTGCCTTGAGCACCACCGAAGCCCAATACATAGTTGCTAGTATGGCCTCCTGTGAAGCTGTCTAGTTGAGGAAGCTCTTCAGTGAGCTGTTTGGACATGTGTTGGATACCATCGTGATCCTCTGCGACAACCGGAGTGGGATCCGATTATCAGAGAATCCCGTGTTTAATGATTGTTCCAAGCATATAGATATCAGTTACCACTTTATCCGGGATACAGTACAATGAGGAGCAATAAGGCTCCATCACATTGGCATTGATGAGCAGGTCATTGATATTCTGATAAAGCTCCTGGCGAAGGTCAAGTCCTTGGCCTTCCAATAACGACTTGGAGTTGTGGAGAGACCTTCTTATGAGGGTCTTGTATGAGATGGACATTGAGCTCTGGGAGCTCCAGGGGGCTTGGGGTACTTCTTGGAGCGATGAGCAACCATAGGGTCAGTCGTTCAGCCTTCCCCTAGTGGTTTACTGTTTACAGGGTGAGTGGTTCAACCTTCCCCTGTGATACCCCTTGGCGACATGTAGGCAAGATGAATGGTTCATCCTTCTCCTGATGAGACATCATACCCATGTAGTCTGGAACTCGTGGGAAGTACCTCTCATCTGGCCAATGAGTAGGGAAATGAGGATAGGGACCATAGTACTACCGATGGACGCATCGTGTACTACTGTACTCCCTATGCTAGGATGACCGATATTGATCTGGGATCAATTGGAACTGACTTCGGGTCAGTAAGAGTGGTATGAGACACTCTCTTTTGATTGGAACTGACTTCGGGTCAGTAAGAGTGGTATGACAAACTCTCCTTTGATTGGGACTGACTTCGGGTCAGTAGAGAATGGTATGATACATTCTCGATCACTTCTTCTTCTTCATAGTTCAGCAGAGCAAAGCAGTGCATTGATGGCATAGATAGTACAGATTGGCAGATGGATTAGCAAATGGAGTTCTGCCGAGTTGAGAGGGAGTGTTAAAATTGGCAACTAGGGCCAAACTCCACTTGGCTCATCTTATTTATGACAACTGATATTTTTCTTGGATTCCTCTCTCTGAGAGGTGTAGGATTGATCTAAAGATCATCCGATTCTGACATGTACAAATGAAGTCATGAATTTATTTTGATTATGGTCAAATTGTTAAGGTCGGCCAGCAAAATTATGTAGGCTCAGAAGCCCAACAATCACATCTATTCATCCTCACTGTTGCATATAAATAGAAGGTGATTTAGCCTCATTTGGACAGACTCATCTTCACACTTCTCTCTCTCATTCTCATTGATTGGTTACGGATTTCTGGGCCTCTCTCTCTCCACACGTTTGAAATTTCAGGAGAGCGAAATTTTAGGAGGCCGAAATTTTAGGGGACTGAATTTTTGGATAGCTTGACCAAGCGTTGGCCAACATGCGTTGACCTCCTTTGACTGCTTTTTTGTGAGGGCTATCTTTGTTTGGGCAAGCCGCATTTTTGGGCATAGAAATCGAGGCTAAACGTGCTCTGTAGCCAGGGTTGACCACATGTGGGCTGTTTGACCAGACTTTGACTCGGTTGAATTTGACTGTTGTGAGGGTTGTTTTATCTTGCTGTTTGGAGGTTGAAGTTGACTGAAGTTGACCGATTTGCTGAGGGGCAAATTGCCCTGTTGGCCAGCGTTGACTTTTCTAGTTAGGGCTCTTTTGTTGCTGTTATAAATTATCAGATTTGTAAATTGTACTATCTCTCTTTGCTGAACTATTGAAGACTAAAAGAAGATTTGATCAAGGGTTTCCCCACATTGGGGCTTGTCCTTGGCTGGTGCCACATGCACCACATCTTGTGTCCTCTTGTCTTGGCTTGTCTTCTACTGTTTATGTTTATGTTCTATTTGCATTTTAATCATGTTGATGTGATTTCTAATCTGAATATTGATACTGGGCTAATAAAGAAATTGAAGTAAAATTGCTCTAAATCATAGAACATACCATTATTGCCTAAAATTAACATTTAGAGATGATGCAAGGAACATGGATAGATTCCTTTGAAGGCAAGAGAGCAAAAGTCGCTCCAATTTCAGTTGCAATGAGATCTAGAGCTGATAAAGAGTCCCTAAATGTGGTTTTGTTCCTGGCTAACAAAACCCCCCCCCCCCCCCCCCCAAACAAATGAGGGGAGGAATGTTTCTAAGAACCCCATCACTTGACGAATCCCACCAAGTCTTCTATGCCTCAATGAAATTGTTGCCTCTCCATTCCATATTACAACCCAAAAGCTGTTTGGTTTTAGCCCAAATATTCAAAGAGAAAGGAAAAACTAAGAACTGGTGTGAGATGGACTCCTCTGCATTTTTGCACAGTATGCACCAATTAGGACCATCTTTGTGTCTCTTTTGCAGGTTGTCCCAAGTTGGCACTTTGTTTTTTAATTAAGCACCATAGGAACAATCTTGTCTTGGCTGGACATGCAAGCTTCCATATTGGCTTCAACCACCATTGTGGGTTAATCCCTAATCTATCAACAATTTGATGACTTACCCAAACTTTGGAGTATATGTCCCAGAAGGGGAGTGTACCCAGGATAGGGTGTCCTCCATATCTTTGATTCTGACATGCGACCATTTGAGAGAAATAATATAGTTTGTCCATATGTCAGCAAGTTCTCCGTGAAGATTTGGTTGGGCTGCACTCTTCCATCCACGTGACTAGAGGGTAATCCGACCCTCATCCACAATTTGATTGAGAAAAACATTGCCTCTGCTCATTCATGATAGCCACAAGTTCTGGAGAAAGCCTAAAATTTTCAGGGCAGCCAGCCCATGGATCCAAACCGATTCTGATTTTTTTTCCCATTACCCACCTTCCAAGCAAGGCTGCATCCAACAACATTGGAAGAAGCGATGACAACCTTCCAAATGTCTGAAGAATTTTATTTGACCTTCTAATCCATTCATCAAGAGGGGGAAAATGTATTACTTGAAAACCATCGAACGATAAAGAAGGGAACGATAAAGATATCTTCGTTACTTCGCTCCCCGACAATGGCACCAAATTGTACTTGTTTCCCTGTAGGTAGTCCTTGGCAGCAAAAACTACGCTAGGAAACCAACTCAACCATCCTTTAGGTTCAAGCTGGCCCTTGAACCAGAGGGGGCTCCCTCAGTGGTTACGAGGCTTTGTTTAACGCTGTTCACCTGTCACTGAACATCAACCTTTGAAGCACAATGGCTAGATTTATGGTTTTAATTGGGGGTGGTTGGCGATCAATGACAATCACTAATTATGATTAAAGGCCTCTCTCACAGGGTCCCTTCTGAAAGTGTCAGTGTCCAGCCTGGCATAATGACTTAGCCTTTCAAGGCTTATGATAGAAGAATATAAGGAGATTCCTGAATCCTAATAATTGAGGAGTTAGACAGACTACTTAACAACTAGGGAAATTTGGATGTGTGTAGAAGATTTCTACATCCCAATAAAACATATTTAGAGTATTCAAGAAGGCCAAACTGAAACCAATCCTAAGAGGAGCTATTTCGGATAGATAGTCCAATAAGCTAATCTCTTTTAATGGCTATCAGAAGGCATAAAGCAAAAACCAGTCAAAGAGGAGTTAACTTGGACAAACAATGCAATAAGCTAATCTCTTTCTAAAGTTTATGATTTTGCAGGGGATTTAAGAATAAATTGATACTCAATCTACACTTACCCATACCTTCCTATAAATGCATTGAACATGTGTAGAATAAGATATGAAACATTAGAAAGACATACTAGAAAACACAAAATTCTGTCAAACTAGAGCCGGAAGGCTTTCATTAGAAATCCTATAATAGAAGCTATTACAAATTGAAGAGTCTTGGCATCAAAAGCCCACACATATTACTTCAATTGATGAAGTATTTATACAATTTCCTCAAAAATATCTTGATAAAATATCAAGAGCTATTACAAATATCTAAAAACTGTATTGCAAAAATAGAACACAAATAAAAGTAACTAAAACTATTTCAAGAATTTTGGTACTATCCTTGAGGATTTATGTTGATAAAGAAGAGCAATTCGAATTTGATTCAAACTCATATTTGATGAGGTGGCCTCCAAGTCACTAACTGTCCTTGAGATTTTTCCTCGCGAAATTCTGAAAAATAGGGTCCTGTAATACCTTCGTTTCTCCCAATCCATAATAGCCGTTAGAAAAATGAGAGGGGTTTTTGTAAATGATGATGTTGGGAACAAATCTCTTTCAGTTTTTCAAAATTCATTTCCACCTGCTCGGAAACCGCATTTGAAAACAATGGCTAAAAATAGGAAAATTTGGGAAAACATGCCTGCAAAGATTCATCCGAATATCCCAAACCATAACCTCTGTTACAAAACTGAGAGAGGTTTTTGTATATTAGAATCTTAGGAACAAAAACCTCCTCCAGTTTAGCACAATTTGTTTCTGATTATCCACAATAGGCTCTTCAAATAGGTGACTGAAACAGGAACTTTATGGAAAATATGCCTTTAAAGAATCATTAGTATCTCCCAAACCATAATAGCTGTAAGAAAACTGAGAGAGGTTTTTGTACACAAGGATGTTGGCAACAAAAACCTCTTTTAGTTTCTGAAAAATTCGTTCTCAGCTGTTTGTAAACCATGTTTGAATTTACTTTATTACATCATTTAATCATGTTTAAATGCATGATTAACTAAATCAACCTGCTAATGAAACTTAAATTTACATTTTGAGAGCGCATTTACTCTTGCAGACCCATTTATTATTTCTAAACTACTAAAACCTATTATATCAGCAAATTTAAATTATCAAAACTAATCATGTTACAACACCCTCCACACCAAGTCAGCGTCCTAGATCCTCGATCTCTCTTCCAGCAACTTCGAATATGTAGCAGCTTCCGACGTCGGCAAAACTTGGAAGACTTCGATCTTCCAAACTAGGGAACGAAACAAAGAGAGAGCACCAAAATTTCGCTTTTCTTCTTCTCCTTAGACTCCACCCAACTTGCATTTCCTTCCCCTTTCTTCTTCTACTTCGCACTTCTTCCGGCTTCAAGAGATATTGAACTTTCTTGTGAGAGTGTGTTCCAAATGAATTCGACTTGCTTCTATTATAGGCTTTATGGGAGGTTGAATTGATGTCCTTAGGCTGACTTGATCTCTTCTAGGCCAACTTGATGTGGAGGATACATAAATTACATTTGACTCAATACTTAACCTTTTTACAAGATTCAAAATCCCAAGAAGGGTCTTTCTAAAAATACAATGACTCTATTGACTCAGAATAAATCCTAGAAGTCCTCAATGGGGACTTTGACCTAAACACATGGTGACTCAAGCATGAAACCCATGCTTTAATAAGTCATAATAATAATAATAAAAATTCTTTTCTTTATTCTTTTGACAAGTACATTACAAGATGACTCAAATACATTTAATGAAGACCGAACCTGGTTACATTTTCCAACACTTTGTACTCGCAAACATTTTCTATTCAGAGAAAGAGAACAAAGCAACCTCACTTTCTAGTTGGGCTTTTATCCCGAAAGGGTTTTCTAGGTCATATTTTGTGTCAAATGTGTGTGTGAGATTTTATTTCGTTGTTCTCTATTTTCTGCATAATTTTAATTCACATGCATGCACTATTAACAATAATCTACAGATCCTGAAATCTAAAAGGAAATAAAATTGTAAGAGTGTAGAATTTCAGATATTAAGTATAAGTTTATCATATTTGTTGTGTTGAATTATCCAATGGAATATCCATGGCAGTTTACAAATCATATTGGTATTAGAGTAGGTTTCTTTGGGTATATTATGGAGATTTTTAGGGGATCTAGATCGGTTGGGCCAAAAGTCATCAAATCCTAATCATGGCCGACAAATTTGTGAATAACCTTTATGATCCTGAAGGGGAGAGGTTTCATGGCTAGAACAACAAGTTGTGGATATAAATCATAATGTAAATTTCCTTAGGGCAGCTTTGAGAAACAAGCTTGGGATATTCATAGAAGATGGGGGTTATAATGTAGAGGACGAATTTGAAGGGGATCAGGAGATTGGGAAGAAATAGAGAACCAAGCGAAGAAAAAACCTAGAAAATATCAACCTAGTTCGAGTACCATGAATCAATCCCGACACCTGTTGAAAATGGAATCAAAGGTCGATATCAGGCCATACCATGATGAGATTGACGCTCTGAAGCTAAATCATTGGTTGCAACAACTGGAAGTGTATTTCAATGTCCATCAAATTGAGGAAAGAACAAATATTTCATTTATGTGACTGAAATTGGAGGGCCATGCCCTAACTTGGTGGGAAAGCCACATGAAGACCCTCAGGTTGGAGGGAGAGCCTCCAATGACCAAGTGGGAGGACTTCAAACCCTTCGTTAAGTCACAGTTTTACCCTATTGGGCGGAGAGGACTAGTGGATCCAATGGCACTACTTCAGGCAAAATCTGGGGCAAAGCGTGCAGGAGTACACCACAAAATTCAGAAAGATGGCTATAATGTTGGGTATCTCCCCAAAGAACCCAGATGTATTGTTCAAGTATTTGGGGTTTCTACACTGCGATTTGCTAGAGCAAGTGATGTTGTTCAAGCCGAAATTGGTGGACGAGGCTTGTGTATAGGCACAGTATCTGGAGAACATATGCCTAAAGAAAGCACAATCAAGTGGATTGAAGCAGAAGGAGCAACAAGATACTTCTAAGGAGGGGAAGAAGAAGCAAAAAGGGGGAAACGATAAAAAGATGACAACAACAACACACCAGTGTAAAGATTACAACAACCACTGCAATCATTGCAACATTGACGACCAGATAGAGCTGAAGTGTTGGAAGTTGCATCCAAAGCTTAAACTAAAGAACAAACAGGACAATAAGAAGAAGAATCTCATGACCATTAATTTGAGCAACCAAGTTGAAAGCAACTTGGACGTGGATGAGAAGATCGTTTGCATGTCAATGCAGAAGGAAGTGAATCTGAGTAGCCTTCAACAATAGGAAGAGAAAGAAATGACCAAACTCTTCCATATAAAGATACAGGTCAAGAAGACCAAGATTGATGCTTCGTTTGACTCAGATCGCAGGCTAATCCCATTGCAGCAGACCTAGTCAAGAAATTGGGATTGAAAGTTCGTGACCATCGAAGTCCATATCCACTGGGATGGGTAAATAAGGATGCTAAGCGAAAGGTAATAAAATAGTGCAAAATTAGTTTTGCCATCAATGTTGATTTGATTGATGAAGTAGAGCTAGATGTAGTTCCCCTTGATGTATGTGGAGTCATTTTTGGGAGTCCCTACATATACATGCGAGATCTAATATTCATGCGGAGAGCCAACCAATATCGGCTTGTCAAGGATGTAAAATCATTCATCATCAATGTGCACAAAGGCAAGTAAAAAATTTTGCTGTTAAGTGCGAACCAAGCCAAGTAATTGATCAATTCTTGCAGAAGTATGTTTTATTGTTTTTAAGAGAAAATCAGTCTGTAGAAGAGTTAGTAAGAGGCAAGGCATCCCTGGAGGAGTGTACTAAGAAACAAAAACAACTGAAGAGTTGCTACAGGCATACAGGGATGTGTTTTGGGAGCCTAAAGGGTTACCACGTAAGAGGGAAGTGGAGCACAATATCCAGCTATTGCGGACTCCCCATTACCAAACATTGGGCTGTGTAGGTAGTTTGTTATAGAAGCAAGTGAGGTGAAAAAACAACTGCAATAGCTACTGGAACATGGTGTCATTCGAACGAGTACATCACCATGTGGGTCACCCATCATCATTATACCAAAGAAGGATGGGACTTGGCAGATGTGTATAGATTACAGAGTGTTGAACAAGATCACACTCAAGAACAGGTACCCCTTGCCTAGGATAGATGATCTAGTGGATCAGTTGTAGTAAGCAAAATACTTCACCAAGAAGTTTGGATATCACCAAGTTCGAGTTAAAGAAGAAGATACTTGGAACACCACCTTCAAAACTAGACAAGGTTTGTATGAGTGGTTAGTCATGCCATTTGGCCTATGTAATGCACCAATGATATACTGTGATATAGTGCTACCTGGGAGGAACACATCTCACATTTGACGTAGGTGGTAGAGACATTAAAGAAGCACCAGTTGTTAGCAAATCTCAAGAAGTGTGAGTTTGCACAACAGTGTTTGGTGTATTTGGGGTATGTGATAGGTGGAGGAGAGTTGGAGATAGATCTTGCCAAGATGGAGGCTGTCATGAAATGGTTGGTGCCTACTAATGTTTCTGAGGTCAAGAGTTTCATTGGGGCAACACAATACTTGAAGAAATTCATAGCCTCGTTTTCAACGGTAAAAAGACCGCTCCATGCTATAACAACAAGCGACAAGAGTTTCCAGTGGGGAAAGGGTCAACAGATGGCTTTGGAAGAGCTAAAGAAGAAGATTAATTAAGCACTAGTTTTGACATTACCAAACTTGCAACAACCCTTTGAAGTGGAGACAAATGCGAGTGGGTGTGCTATGGGAGCGATCTTGATGCAAGGAGGAAGGTCTGTATGCTACCATTCTGAAGGCAAGTGGGTATGCTATGGGGGCGGTGTTGATGTAGAGAGGCAGGGTTGTATTGCCACCCTTCTGAAAGGAGACAATAATCCAGACAGATCACCAACCACTACAATACTTGCAGGTCCAAAGTAAGCTACAACAGACAATGCAGTACAAGTGGATGGGGTTTCTACAATAGTTGCATTTGGTGATCAAGTACAAGAAGGGCATCACAAAAAAGTTGGTCGACATGCTCCAAGGCCACCCACATCAAAGATCACAACTTTGGGAACTCTTATGCACATGGAGCCATTCACCTATGATGCATATAGAGAGGCATATTCAAAGGATGAGGACTTCAAGGAGGTGTTTCAGACGTTGCAGAGTTAGAGTCATGTGCATGATGGCGACACTCCAGGATGGGTTACTCTACAGGCTGGATAAGCTATGTGTTCCTAAAGGTGAGCGATTGCAACTGATTAGAGAGGCTCACACCTCCAAGGTTGCGGGGCACTTTGGTGTAGGGAAGAGTGTGGCCAACTTGCAGAGGCATGTGTATTGGCCCAAGATGCAAGAACAAGTAGCTAGGTTCATAAGAGGATGCATGCTTTGTTGTATCGACAAGCTTAGCAATAAGAGATAGGGTCTATATCATCCCTTACCTGTACATACTCGTCCTTGGGAAGGCATTTCCATGGACTTTGTGGGAAGTTTACCAACAACCAGGAAGGGACATGACACTACCTATTCATGGTAGTTGACAGGTTCAACAAGATGTGTGTTATGATGCCTTGTAAAAGGACCATCAGTGTGCAAGAAGCAACAAACTTGTTCTTTGGACAGGTCTGGGTGCACTTTGGGATACCAAGGAGCATTGTTTCAGACAGGGACACAAGATTTCTAAGTGTATTTTGGACTACGTTGTGGGAGAAGATGGACACAAAGTTGAAGAGATCTACAACATTCCATCCACAAACAGAAGTAGTCAACAAGACTTTGGTGCAACTTTTGAGGGGATACAACCAGAAGCATCCGAAGACCTGGGATGAAAATATGGTATATATACAACATTCTTACAACAGAGTAGTCCACATTTCTACATGAAAGCTCCCATTTGAAACTTGTGTTGGATATCTGCTGCTTTCAACTTTGGACATTGCATATAGGCAACAAGGAGTGAGGGAAGATCTTACAGGAGATGCCTTGAGGGTTGGAATTTGTTTATAGAAAATATCATGCAGATCCATACACTACAGAAGTCACATGATAAATATAAGGGCATGCATGATCAACATAGAACAAAGGAATCGTTCAAGGTGGGAGATAGAGTATGACTGCAATTGAACAAGGAGAGGCTACAGGGGCCCGGTAAGAAAATCAAGGCTTTGCGGTATGGTCCCTTCGAGATACTGGAAAAGGTGGGTGATAATGCCCTATCGACTCAATCTACCACCATATATGCACATTTACTCAACTAAGAATGTAGAGAATTTGAAACTTCGAGTCTTCCATGCTAGATCGGGAAGAGGAACATGTCCTACCTTCTGTGTAGAATTTGGCACCAAATGCTCAGGCATAGTTGACAAAAGATACAGTTTTGCAGAAGAGGTCCAAAACTACAAGGTAGGGGTAGCATGACCTTTGGCAGATTGGGTTGAAAGAATAACTTCCAGGCAAAGCTAAATGGTATGCCCAAGAGAAAGTGGAGGAAAAATTCCTCACCTCATTCATTAAAAGCTTTTGGGGACCAAAAGCCTCCCAAAATGGGGAGAGGTGATTCAATTTGGATCATTATATTGTTTGTCATCCATCTTGATGCTTTCAGAGTGGAAAATGTGGAGGAATCAACTCACATGACCATTTTTACCAGTGGGATCCTAAGTCACCTGACACGGGGATTCGGGACACGTAGGATTCGAGATTCGTGGTGTCGGATTCGGACACGCTGACCCCCCGGAACAGGACACGTTATATATTATTTTATTAAATATATATATATATGTATATATATTAAAAATTAGATATTATGATATTTCTTACACAAATTTTAATTAATGATACAAATTTAATAATTTATTGATTTCAAACATAGATGTTGATTCTAGTCACATAAATGTCAATGGTACTCGTCACATAATTTCATAAATGATAAATCTATTAAAAATTTAAATCATGATTCATGAATCATAACTGAAAGACAACTTACAACTACAGTCTGAGTCTACAAGATAATAAGATAAAAGTCATCAAATCAAAATGTGTTACATAGGTAGTGTTGGTGCAATGCCAATGGCAAAATAGAAATAGAAAATATAAA
>APFE030530731.1:75391-93759 GCA_000404065.3 Pinus taeda
ATATGAAGTTTTGATAGAAGAAGAAGGCAATGGTGAGATCAAGCTCTTCCCGTCTCTCTTTTTGGAAAATCTTGTCCATTGGACCAAGTGATCTTCTTTTTAATGCTTGCCCCCCACTAGAAGTAGAACTCTCAAATGGAAATTTGGTGGTCCCTTTCCTCAAAAATGGAAGGGGGTCTTCATTATTGGGTTTTTTTGATTTTGAAGCCAGTGCCACATGTTCCATACCAACATTGGCCTCCTTTTCCAATTCTTTTTTCTTTTGAGAAGTAATAACTCTACAAGATCCAATCCCACAACCAGGTATAGCCAACAAATGTGATTTCACACGGTAATATGTGCTTTTGAAAGAAATGTTACAAAAGTTGCATTTCCATTGCACATTGCCTCCTCCCTTTCCCTTGTTTTTTGGCCCATCCTCTCTTGTGACATATTTCCATAATGGATATTTATCATTGTCTTTAAGTCCTCTTCCCTCAACATTACTTGCAACAGACTCTGATGATATTGGGGGAGGAAGGGCATCTCTACCCATGACATTCTTGCCCTTCCTTTGCCCCCTAACTGTTGCCCCTGCCTTTGATTGAGCCATGAACACTGTTACGGACCACGGGGTTACCTCAACGACAAGTTGACAACCTGTAAAAAAAATGAACAAACTGCTGTCAAAAAGTAAAAAATGCAAAAAAATTAAAAAATGAATAAATTGCTGTAAAAAAATTGTAAACTGTGCATAGGGTCATAGTGTCTGACAACAGAGGCACATTCATTTGGCAATTGTTTTGAGACAGTTATTAATAATTATAGTAATTGCCATGCTCAGAATTGTTCTTCTTAAACCATGGTCAGTGGGTCACAAGAAACCTGTAGGCTGTAGCCTTAGTCACCAGATTCGTCGAATTTTATCAATGAAATTCGAAAATCGCCGAATTCCAAGCTGAAACGAACATGTTCGTTCGAGTTCGCCGAATTTAATGGCAAACTTGAACTTAATCCCGAATTCGAATTTATTTGGAAAAAATTCGTGTTAAAATCAATGAAATTCGTTTTAAAATCGAAAAAAATCGTTTAAATTCGTTTTTTTTTTTGCCGCGGGTTTTATTAGTCGTGAGTCGGGTATCGGGTAAGGGTTTCATTTCGCCGCGACGCCGTCTCAGTGCTAACTGCTACTGTGCTACAGGCTGCAGCTTTTCCCTTCTTCTAACTAAAATTCCGTCAACGTCCTCACTCTATTAAAGAGATTCAGAGAACTACCATGCTCAGGGTTTTCAACGTTATGGCTTTTGGCCTATATTCTGCATCCATCCTTTTCAATATCTTCCCATCATTAATCCTTCGTTGACTCCAATGAAGCTGCATGGAACTCTGCGTACGGGTGCATCGTCTGAAACATGTCGTATTACCTGTTCAATACATATTTATTGTACACAAATATTTCGGATCACTAAGAAAACAATTAATTTACTTGCTACTCTAATTTACCTTTCGAGAAATACTGTAATTTACCTTTCGAGCATATTATTTTTATTTTTTTTATTTATCTGTGTATTATTTTCATATCTGTTAATGGTTAAAAGCAGGGTCTTTTTCCATGAAGTTAATGGTTAAGAGCATATGTTTCTTTTAAGAGATCACAGGTTTAAAACTAGAGCCAAATAATAGAAATAATAAAATTTAATTTGTTATCTTTTAATGTTAATGCATTCATTCATCTTGGAATTATGTAACTTCCAGTCATAGATTTATATGAATTTGACTTTAAATTGATTATATATATATATATATATATATATATATATATATATTTTTTTTTTTTTTTACGATTTTCTATATGTCGAATTTTATTGACAAAATTTTAGTTAGCGAACTTTATTCGAATTTCATGGTCGCCGAACTCGAACTCGAACTCGAACCTGGTGACTTAGGCTGTAGCAGATTTTCGAGCAGGCAGATCAGCTAAAGAGTCAAAGACTAAAGTCCTGTAGCAAGATCTCATCATCTCAGTAAACAATTGAACTGTTCAATAACAATTTGAACATAACCCCTGAAGATGATAAGGTTTGTTATGAGTATGACAGATCGATAAGTCGAATATGAGGCAGTCTGGCAGATTATTGTGGAGACTAAGTCATGAATCTTTTTTGTTCTGACTCTAGGGTGTTTGTAAGACTGAGCAAAAATGTTATTCTAAAGTTTCTTATAATCTGTGCAGTGTGCACTAACTCATTAACGTTAAACCCATCTCTGTATTGCTAGAGCAAGATTTTGCATCACAAGCTTGCTTTCAAGGGGTCACAGTACTGCTGATCTGCCATAAATGTATGGCTGTATGAGTCACATGGTGTATGCTGAGAGCAGTGTTGCATCAGCAGGCTTGACAGTGAACTGAGAGCTAGTGAATGCACAGGGGCTTTCATTATAGCAAAGTTCAGTTCTAGAATTTGAGAAAAATGTCAATGATCAATTGAGATCTCTTTGCTGTATGCCTATGACTAGCCTCCGCTTGACAAATCAATACTTGACCTGGTGGTTATTAGGGATGGCTATAAATCATTAAAAGTCTGTTCTAACTTCTGAAGAAACAAGGTATGTACCAGTACGCCTAGGGTTTCATTTTGACTAATATCAAGATATCTATTCAGCCTTCCAAGGACATATTTTGGAGATCATTTATGTACTTCTACTCGCATAAAATTTGACAAATAATTATGCTCATTTCTCTTGGTTTAATTAGAATGTATATGGTGGATATCCGGGGCATACAATGATGGTTGAATTGCATAACACGGTAACACCTCGACTGATTATTAATGGAAATATTGAACATATTTTGAGCTCTGATCAATGACGTCTTTGCCCAAAATTCCAATTACTTTTGTGCTATTCACATCTGCAGCATACTTTGGCTCTAGAGTTTGATAATCTATATTTTGTGGAAGTGTTGAAATAATATTCCAGGCATAGATCTGAGTCGTAATCTACGACCGTCGACACCATAGCTCAGACAGAAGCAGAGTCTCCCCTGTGGCTATTGAGACAGATCTATATAAGGTTCTGAGAACTTTGTGTGGATTGTTAGAGATTTTTTGAAGCTATACGAGCCTATCCAAGACGCTGTCACTATCTCTCTCGAGTCTCAGGCTCTCAGCTAAACGAACAAAACAGCGTCCATATGGATATGTCGGCCTACAAGTTATCGCGAGAATACTGAACTGTGGCCCATGGGATATATTGCGAAGGAGAAGAACAGGATGAACGCGGGAAGATTCAAGAACTTACCTGGCTATGGTGCACCGACGACACTGGACAGTTTGCTCTCCTCTCAGCGCTCCGCTTGCTCTCGATTCTCAACATTGCTCACTCACATAAACTCAATGTGAATACCCTGCTCAAACACCCGCCTTTTAACCTGCAAACAGAACAAATCGCAGAACAAATCGTGACACGATTCGCCCACACACAGGACTCGTTTCCAAAAAAACGACGTGATTCGATTTTTTTCGGGACACCCTCCGACACGACGTGGGGAAATCGGACACGACGTGTCAGAGAAAACGAACGCGAATCCCTACAGAATCGTGTCGGATTCGACCGATTCGGGATTCGTTCCCCCTTTTGTGCGAATCCGGTATCTTAGGTGGGATCTAGTTTGGCAAAATAGGGTTTGAAACCTTTTGGGAGTATTTTGAGGCATCAAACAATGTTTTTTGGGGTTTAAACTTTGTCTCGCTTTAACGCCACACCTTTTTTCCTATTCCACACAATGTTTTTAAAACCGGAACCGGTCACCGGACCGGTCCACCTAATGAACCGGTTTACAGACCGGAACCGGTCTAATTGGGACTGGTTTGGTCTAAACGAACCGGTTTTAGAAAAATACATTAAATAATTAATTTTTAATGAAACAAAACTAAAATACATTAAATAATTAATTTTTAATGAAACAAAACTATTTTTAAGATTTAAAACCATGATTCCAAGCCAATAGAGACAAAATATGCAAAGTTTGCTCATTTATATACCATGTAAAGGTGAATATATCAAAATGGCACTGAGTGCAATACATATCATTGACAAAATAGCAAAATACATAAGCAATGAGGCTTTAAATGGCCTATAAAGTCAAAAAACAATGTTGCAAGCTATGAGGCCATTGGCCTACTACAAGTCTACAGTGTACACATGACCAATCATCAAGTTCATCACCACTACTAGCCACAGGATCATCATCAGGAGCTACATAGACATCATTTGGTTTAGAGTCTGAGGATGCCTCAGCCTGATTTGCAACCTCAGTAGCAATGCCACCAATAACAATAGAAGTGGACCTAACGGAAGCACGAGTTTGTCGACCTGCACGACTAGTGCCTTCCATTGGTTCTTTGCCTTTCCTTGATGCTGCTACTGATCCTGGTTCTGATGCCGTCACAAAATCTGCTTCATCCCCCGCTAAAGCCATGTGGATATCAAAATCAGCCTCAAACACAGGATCTTCAGTCTCCTCCACCCATTTTGATGTTGGATCAATATCGTCCAACATGATGGGATCTAGATCAGGGGTTTTGTTCATCATTTGGTTCCTCCTCAGTCGAAGTTTCTATTGCACGAAAACAAGATCATTTAACCGTTTTTTTTCCAAACTGTTTGTCTTCTTTGTGTGTATGCGCTAAAGACAGACCAATTGCGCTCACAACCTGAATCACTGCAAGTTTCACTGAGGACTCTAATTGCAAACCTTTGCAATTGACACTGGCCATCAAATGACTCCCACCAATGTGCTGCAAAGAAAAAGACATTAATTAGAAACTTAGTTTATAATTTGAATTGTAAAGGACGTAAACAATTTTAACTTGAAAAGAAAAACAAATTGGAAATTGGAATTGCTTACCTGGTTGATCCACATCTCTTGCCATCTTTGCCAAGTTTTTGTCAAAGGTACCATGTGCCATAGTGAAAACAGTGAGTTGTCTATGTATTTCCAACTGCATGGGTTGGGACCATGCGCTCCAAGCAATCAATCAATCCAGCTCTGACCTCCCCATCATGCAGATATCCTAGCCGATTTTTATAATGATACTTTGGGTTCAAAAAAATACCTAGCTGCATGTATAGGATGATGGAGTTGATTGTTCCATCCGTTATCAATGATCTCCCATATACGGCCACATTTAGCTAACCTGCCCGTATCTGTTCCTTTGCCTGATCCATAGCCTCATAAATGTAACCCATGGCCAATTTTTCCCCATTCATCATCCTTTAGCACCTTAACAAGGGGCTCGGTAATTTTCACAACCTCTACAAACCTTTTCCAAAAATAATTGTCTAACACTTTCTTTTTGGTGTCTTTTCCATCTTGTCTACGAGCCCACTGAGATTCAGACCATTCTTTAAAAGAAAACATTTTCTGCAAGTTTTTATGCTGATCATTGATACATTGCAACGTGAGGAAGTGAGTTGCAAATCTCATAATTGCAGGATAACAAGCTCTTTGTCCCCAGTGTTTTTCCTCATTAGGCTCAATACCCATGAGTGGTTGTAAATGTATTTTGTAATGCACTTGGCATGCTCTACAGTGTTTTTTACCCACTCCACTTTGCCTATGTCCTCAAGCATGAGGTCTATGCAATGTAAAACACATGGAGTCCAAAATATGGTCTTATATTTGGACTCAAGCATCTTTCCAGCAAGAACATAGTTTGAGGCATTATCGGTGATGACTTGCACAACATGCTGCTCCCCAACTTCTTGAATAATGTCATGCAAAAGCTCAAATAGAAGGGCTGCATCCTTCACCTTATCAGATGCATCAACTGACCTCAAAAACATGGTTCCTTGAGGGCAAGAAACAAGGAAATTAATGATAGTGCGGTTCTTTCCATCAGTGCATCCATCTGACATGATGGAAGAACCTGTTTTGAGCCATGAATCTTTAAACTCAACCAAATACTCATCAATGGAAGATATCTCTTTTTGCAAAAGAGCTCTCCTCAAGTCGTGCATACTAGGGCCTTTGAAGCCTTTTCCTGCAGCTATAACAGAGTCCCACATAGCTTGGTAATAAGGTGAGCGAGCAACATTAAATGGGATATCTGAATCATACCACCATCTAGCAATATATTGATGAGAAGTTCCTTTGCATTTTTTTTTCCAATGTTGATCCAAAGTGGGTTGACGGCTTGGCTGGGAGGAAGTGGGATTAGAAGAGGCAATGTTGGCAGAAGATGAGGAAAAACTTTGGATGTTTGTTCTCTTTGTTCCTTTTGATGGTTGACCACAAGAAGGATGAAGATAGTGAAAAGGTCATTGGTGGAAGGGATAGAAATTGAGTCTTGAATCTCATAATCATCATACCCACTCTCTTTCATGGCTTTTAATAATTCCCTCTTCCTTGCAATGTCATCTTGGATGGCCTTCTCCCTAGCCTTATCCTCATAAAACTTTTCAAGCGTGGAAATGTATTCTGCCCTAATAGGACCTAACACTGCATTTGGTGCATCACATGGCTTAACTTGGTCGCTTACCCTAGCCACGTGTTGTTTCAATCTAAGAATACCCCCACCTCCAATAGATTTATGGCATAATTTGCATATCATTTTTCCATCGATTACATCACAATGAGCCCATATACTCTCCTTTCCTTTTGGAGACATGTTTGCTTGAAATAATTACAATTTGCAAAGAAATCTGCCATTAAAAAAAATTGCAGCTAAGCAACATGGAAAACCAAAGCTAAATTTAGGAAAACAAATGCACATGCAAGCTACAAAATTTGATAGCATAGAACTAGATATTTGATAGCATAGATGATAGAAGTGAGAAGTTTATAAATTTATAACACATAAAAAAATTTAATTCATGGAAAGCAGTCAAATGAGGAATTTTCAAGTGAAAATTCTTACATGGAAATGCAAACTAGCTTCCTTAGCCTCCTCTTGAAGATCCCAACTCCACTGACAACTACAAAATATCTCCATAATAGCTCCAACTCCAACTCCAACTCCAACTCCAAGATGACTACTCCAGCAAAAACTCAACACTCTCCAAGCTCCCAAACAAACTCACAAACACTCATAAACACTCCAAATCAGATGTGTGAGATAAATAAGAGGGAGTGGGGCCTCTTAAAGGTTTGGAGAGGGTGTTTTTGGAGGGAAAGCACCCTTAGTTCCCCTCCAAAACCCCTAATCTTCATTGAGAAAGCCGCTCTGTGGGTCCTTGATAGGCATGGCAGGTAACGGGCTGGTTTAGGATGGAATTGGCCGGTTAGGACCGGTTAGTCCCAATTTCTCACCATCCTGCCTCCTTAACCGGGTTTTTGCTCCGGTTCCAACCGGTGGTCTTGCTGATCGGCCGGTTAGACCGGTAACCGGTTAGCTAGGCCAGTTTTAAAAACTATGATTCCACACATAGAGACCTTTCCAACGACGCATGAATCGCATCAATCGAAGTCCATTTGCGAAAGTAATGCCACTCAAAAGTTGACGTATCTATTTTCACCACCATAATTCGAGAGGATACCACGTCAGCCCCTATTATTCATGAAAAAGGGGCTAGCCACGTGATTATGACGTAGAAGATTCGAGAAGAGTCTATATTGTAACACTGGTTAAGAGTTGAGGTAGTCAAATGTAACCACTAGTAGGCTATCTGGTTGTGTTATAACTGGGCCACTAGGAGGAAAATGGGTGCCATTCTTTTGAGTGTGTGTGTTCCATAACTGAGCAAAAATAGCCGAGAGGGATAGGAGATAAAGCACACAGATGAGCACTGTAGTAACTCACAGGCCACCGACCATACTTCAAAGAAAGAGAGCATAGCAACCTTACCTTCCAGCTGGTTTCCCAGGGCATATCTTGTGTCTAATGTGTGTCTGAGCTGTTATTTCATTGTTCTCTATTTTCTACATAATTTTAATTCACATGCGTGAACTATTAACAATAATCTTTAGATCTAGAAATCTAGAAGGAAATAAAACTGTAATAGTGTAGAATTCCAGATTTTAAATATAAGTTTATTCGATTTGTTGTGACGATCTGTCCAGTGGAATATCCATAGCAGTTTATAGATCATAGCCTCATCATCATCTTGATATTCACACCCTTCTTTATAACTAACTTGAAAATCTGAGAACTCATGCATATTGTTGATAAATCTTAATATTTGTTTATCATCATTGAAAACTTACCAGTGATCTAAATAGTCAGAATCGAAAGTCTAAATATATCTTCCAAGTTTAATTGATCTTTTATTAATTCCTCTGAAGGCTGAAACGTTGAAGTTGCCACTGCCAACTCATCTGCTATGCTGTTCATTTCCCTGGGAATTGTTGATCAGATCTAATGGATTAAAATATGGACAGTCTGTGGAGATCATTGTAAGCTTATTACCCCAAAAAGGGGGATCAACTTCCTACAACTTTTTGCTAAGGTTATTGAAGAATGCTACTATGTTGAGAGGACAAACTTTGTTTGAAATAAGATTTACTTCAGCAGTAACAGACAACTGTACTTTTTGCCCAGAACTCACCTATGATTTGTAAGGTATAAGCAACAACTATTGCATGATGATATCGTCAAACAACAGTATGATTTTTGGGCTGCAAGAAGAAAAGGGGGTTGCTGATATGGCAACAGTAAGAGCTGAAGAAAGCCTCTTTTTCCTTAAAATTTGAAGAAACAATCATTTGACATCCAAACTTGCAACTGCTAGAGGACAAGCAATGTTGGGAAGGGGGGGCTGTAATGTCCTCTATTGATTAATTGACCATGGAAGGATGAAGTAGCCTATCCAACCCTGTAGGCTATAGTCATTGATAAAGGGGAAAACCCAATTATCCATTGTTTGGGGCAACATTGGGTAAATTTTGGGGTAGCTGGGCCAAAAATCCCAAATTGGGGGTTGCACTTGCAACCCCTCACATTTGAGAAAACCCTATGAAGAAATCTATAATTAAAGTAGAGTTGGAATCACTTTTGATCATCGATTTGGATTGGAATATCTTTGATTTTCTTAGCTGAGTCTCGAGGGTTTTAAGACCCCTTCTGCTTGATTAGTTTCGCTGGAGGTGATCCCACCCTAGTTAATCCTTGGTCTAGGTTCGGTGGAGCTGATCCCACCCTACCTAGACACTTCTTTTCTTTGTTCTGGCATAACAAATTAGCTGAAGTACTTTGAACCTACCTTGAAGGCAGCTTTCTAAGTCATTCATTTGGTCAACGAGTTTTTGTCAAACAATGAAGAACTGGGTTCATTAGAGGTTTGGTTAAGGAGGACTGAGTCATAGTAGAGCCTCCCAAAGGCACCCAAGCCAAACAATGAAGGCCACAGACATCTAGAACTCCTGTTTGATTTGTACTAAGGCATGAAAGCCAGCTAGGGCTAGTGAGGGACTTTTCCGTAGTGTACAGGGCATTGTTTAAGGGCATAAGAGCTCTGTTGAGGTCAGCAAAGGCACTATGAGGGACAAAAAGAGAATGTCTTCAGTATGATATTAATCCTGAAGGCTTGCAACCTTGAATTTGGCCCTCCTAGTGCTGCGAGTTACCACAGTAGGGCAACCACACCCTACTGTAGTCATGTGCCTCATTTTAACATCCATCCTGTGACTGTATCTTGACAGAAAGTTGCAGGTACCATCAGAAACGGCAGCTGGGCCCCTGTTCTCTAAGCCTGCGGATTATTCTAGGACAGTTGGATCCCTGATGCAGTAAGCAAAATCAACACAGTAGGGAGTGAAGGAGTATAGGAGCATTTAGATTGAATGTTATCGCATAGTTACAGTTAAATGTTGGCTTGTTAAATTGCAATATTGCAAGGAAGTACTATATCATTGGATTGGACACACTCACTGTTCTAGGCAGCCAGCCCTAACTTCTGTAGTTTTTGCTGAAGAATCATAACTATTGTCAACAACATAGTTGTAGTAAACTGTGCGTCGTTGGTTGGGTATATTCTCTGTTTCATTGGGTAGTTTGCACTAATGCCATGTGATTCTATTGAAGAATTGTAATGCTGTTGCATCTTTACATTCATGCCTACATACTGTTAAGAATGTGTACTATTGTTGATAATTTTATGAAGGAAGCCCTAGTCAGAATAGAAACCCTAAGGTCAAAAATTACCCAAGGACACTACATTGGACACTAATATAAGGTATCCTATCTTTTACAATACTTCAAGCCAAGGTTGTATATAAACTTTATTCCTGTTGAAGTTATAAAACACATTGCATTAAAAGCAATGTTATCAAAATCAGATTGGTCATCAAACTGGTTTACCCCAAAAATGTGAACTTGAATGGAACTGGAAAAAAACTGTACCAAAAGCTGGTTGACTAAAAAATACGTAAATATGCAAATTTTGGAAAAAACACATATTTATGTGTATCCATATGAATCCAAACTATTTTACACAAACATGCAAATTTTTTCACGTATATAGCAATAATGCATATAAACAAAATAGCAATAATGCATATAAACAAAATAGCAATAAGTGCAATCCATTTATGAACCAAAAATACATAACAAAGAGGCTCTAAATGGCCTCTAGAGCCCAAAAAGTCATGCTACAAAAAATAACTGCATATCATAAAAATCATTGCCTATATTGGGATCCTCATCATCAATATCATCATATAAGCATTAAAATAAGATATAAAAAGCTTATGTGTCAAATTGAGATTTTGTTTGAGTGATGGGTACATTTTTACCAGGGTCATGACAAAGAGTTCAACTATCAATGCCACCAACATCGAGGTACATAGAGGGATTGGTGCCCTTGATTAAACACTAGTTTCATATTCTCATACTATTGATGTTTGTAACTTGGGTAGATACTTTGGCAAAGGCCTCAGTGTCTAGTCATGCAAAAGTCACGCACTTGCTCAAGTGTGAGCAAGTTGCTAATGTAACTTAGCTTAAGTTTTAAACTTAGAAAAAATAGATAATTATTATATTGGCTAATTGAGCTAAAGAAACTTGGGAAAAGTAAAGTAAATGACTTTAGTGACTATATTTTAATCTCAACCATTGATCTCAATTGAGGCGAGATCTAATCTTGGTTGTTAATCACTTTGGAGATTAAGGTTGGGGATTTAGCTCAATGTAAAGTTATAAAAGCAAGGATAAGGAAAAAAAGAAGACGAGATACAACAACATTAGCGTCTGAGAAAAAAATTCAAGTGAGGAGTGCGATACTTTGGTCACTGGTGTGCTAGGTCCGAGGAAGTTGCGGAGGGTGCAACATTGGAGATCCAGATCAACCAAGGGGATTGAAGACCAATCTAGGGCCTCATTTGTTGGATCACTTTGGAGATTTGGGTTGGGGATTTAGCTCAATGTAAAGTTATAAAAGCAAGGATAAGGAAACGAAGAAGACACGAGATGCAACAACATTAGCGTCTGAGAAAAATTCTCAAGTGAGGAGTGCGATACTATGGTGTGCTAGGTCCGAGGAAGTTGCAGGTGGGGTGCAACATTGGAGATCCAGATCAGCCAAGGGGATTGAGGACCGATCTAGGGCTTGATCTGTTGGATCAGATCCTGAGTATTGTATATCTATAATTTTCTCAGTTGAGCATTGTAAATATTTGCAATTATCCTCCTTACAAAAGCATATTACAGTGTTTTAGCATGCACTGTGCAAGTAATATTTATCATGGTTTGACCATTGAACCAGTAAATGAATATTTATCGTTATCTTGGAGAATTGGAGCCACATAGTTGTTGGTTTGGCTGGGGGTCTAAACATTCCTTAAATCAATGAGGTACATCTGCCAGGGCTCTCTGATTTTGGTGGGAAATGTCTAGAGGATGTGGAGAAAGTCTTTTACATCCTTAGGGATGCTTCCCTACAGTCGGAGAAACATAGGGGTCACATCCCTAAGGAGTGGGAATGGGTTACCCTACGAGATTGGTCAGGCTGCAGGTAGCATGGACCTCAAATGCAAAAGCTATATGTGAGCACAAATATTCATACTTCTCGGTCTTGGATATTAAGCGAGCTGATGGTTGACATTTAGTGCAAATCTTTGTTGCTTGTCACTAATCTCTTGACTTCTGCCTTGCTGCCATTTATTTTTAGTCCTAATCTTATTTTATCTAATTGGATTATTGTTTTCTTCATGTGCTTTATTGCATCTCTTGTATACCTTGTGATTGACATTGCACAAGAGATGCATTTGGCAATCTTAATGTACCCTCACTATGCTCCTCCCTGCACTAATTCCGTAGCATTTTTCCATATATTTCGTTGCATAATTTAGTTCATTTGTGTATACTTTGTTTGACTCTTTATACTGGTATTATCAATGTTCCACTGAGTCTCTGGGACAGAGAAACGCTGGAGCGGGGATATGCACAAGGGGGGCATATATAAACAATTCCAAAATTTAGGGAAATTTCGAGAAAACGGGGGATGTCAGAGTCATAACAATTATAAAAATATAAAAAATTTGATATATAAAATTGAAAAATAAAATCCCAACAATATGTCAACAACTAAATTAGTAAATATTAAATCTTAATAATTATGAAATGTACATCTATATATGATCATCATTTTGGATTAGACTATTATGAATCAGAATTATCATTTGACATTTTTGATATGATCATCATTTCGTATTAGACTATTATGAATCAAAATTATCATTTGACATTTTTGCAATGATCAATGTAAAATTTTAAATCTAAAAAGTAAATTATTAAATTGAATCCATCTTTTGACATTATGCAATGTTCCATCTAAATTCATCATTTTGCAATGGGCATTAATATTATGCTAATGTTCCATAGGGACGCGTCCCCCAGGGTCGTGTGTGCGCACCTCTCGCACCCCACGCACCTATGACGAGGGGACGTCTGGGGAAACGTTTCACCACGTCCCCCTTTTGGGGACACGCGGGGAGACACAAGGGGGAAGTTTCCCCAGTGTGGGGGATGCGACTCCCCAAAAGGGGGACGCCCAGACGTCCCCCCAAAAATGGGCTATGCGTCCCCCCTTAAATTTGCTTTTAAACAATGATTTATGACAGGGAAAATTTAGTATTTGACTATATTTCCCTACTAACGCTATGCAATTCATGGTAATGTTAAATTCTTAAAGTAAAAGTGACATTCTCCTTTATCTTTCATTTTCATCTTTTTACTTAAATTTTTAACGTTACCATGAAATGACTCAGGATGTTTGAGAGTGGTTCCGACCTCATTGGATTTCATATGGAGAAAGTAGAATTTTAGATCTCACTCAAAATCCAGCAGACTTAACAGTTTTTCAGGAATTCAGGATTCGATGGATTGCAATGTTTCCATTGCATTTTGTCATGTACAAAGGTATGGAAATAATATTTAATCAAGAGCACCAAGCCCTTTGTGTATTTTAGAGTGACTTTTAGACTCATCACTCCATTGTTTTTGAGTTTTAGCTATATCAATTTACTATTCTAGACTTTAGATTTCAATATCTATTATAGTCTATTTTTCTTAGTACTAATTAGATTCTAGAATGATGAATGATGAATTTAAATTTTAAATCAATTTAGAATATGGAATGATGAATTTAATTTTTAAATCAATGTAGGTGAACAATGAATAATGAATATGGATCAAGGTATTTCATTATTGAATCTCGTGGTCTATAGATGAATCATGTATGTATTAATAAGGATGATGAGTATGGATCAATGTGTTTAATTCAAATATGTATGTATTATTGTATTTATGCTTTTTTCATTATAGAATATGAATTATATATATTAATAAAAGGGAAAAAAATTATATACCCCGACGTCCCCCCTAAATTTCCCTAAAATTTGAGGGTACTCCCACACGTCCCCTTTGTGCGTCTCCCCACACCCACGTCTTTCCGTCCCGGAGTCTTGGTGGAACATTGTATTATGCAAGTTACATCTAAATTAAATTAATCATTTGACAATTGAAATTACACAATGCACATTGAAAGTAAATTCATGATATGAAAATGACATTATGCTGAAGTCTAAAATAGCCATAGAATACTAAACTAAAAGTAAACATAGAAAACAACGAAATACTAGTAAATTTCTCAAAAAGTACTAAATAATAAATCACAACTCCGATCTGGTGGCTGATCCGAATTGGATCCTTAAACATTCTCTAAGTTTTCATGTCTGTTTCAAATTATGTCAAGCTCCAAATATCGAATTTATCAGAAATAACCTCTAAACAATGGCAATTTGTGGTTAGCACAAAACAACGAGGACCCTCGGCCAAAGCGTGCAGACCATTGGCCCATGGTGACCGTGCCCTGGCACAAATTGACAAACGGAATGTCAAATCCAAAAACAAAGGCATTCGTATCGTAGGGTGTCCCCCTCAGTGACGGAAAGCCCCCAAGCACTTGGTCACGAGGAAAAGCATAAAACCGTACGGAAATCGTCGATTCTATCAGAAGGTGGGTCCCGCACTAAAACTGGCAGGATATTGGAAGGGCTTCAAGCGGTAAGTGGGTTTGACCGAGTCTCTCTCGATGCCATACACTGGATGACACGCGTCCAGCGGATGAGAGAGAAAACCGCTCACATCGGGCGGGGAAAGGTCATGCTACTTACCCTCCCGATATGGACGGAGACCGTAGGATCTCGAGGCTCCAAATCAACGACGAAGAAATGATCCGATGGATGACCGGATTCGACGGGGAAATAGGCTGAGTCATATAAGATTTGAGGTCCGGCATGATCGATGAGGTGGTAGAGGAATCAGTTTCGTGGGCAATCTTGGAACAATGGAAATAACAACCGTTCAAAGAGAACTGACACTCAGTTCGTGAGAAAACAAGTGGCCACCTCTCTGTGAAGCGTTACATAGTGATGATGACGTAGAGCAGGGGAATTCAAGTGGATAGAGGCAGGAGATCCAGAGAGCCGGGAAGCGGAAACAAACAGTCAGGGAGCAGATTGGCTTTAAGCCACGAATAGACAAAGAGTAAAGGAGGCAGAGAAAGAGAAGCAGAAAGCTGAGAAGCAAGAAAGAAGTGAATTGCAGAGAACAGAGAAGCCGAGCTGACCTGCAGAGCAAAGGCAGCATCGAGCAGACAGAGACAAAGAGAGTCCGAGAGTTTGTGAACTCCAAAGAAGGGCTTGAGAGGTTCAAGCAACTCTTTTGTGTATCCCTGTTAGGTATTGAGTACCAAATTGGACTCATACCACTGAGACCAATGGAGGTCGAGATTCAGTAAGGGGAGTTTGTGTACTCTAGAGACTTGGGGAATCCAAGTACAATCCTATTGATCATCATCTGTTAAGTGAGATTCAAATTGAGTTCCTTATTGTAAAAATTTTGCTTTAAGACAAAATAGAAAGGCCACCACTGAAGGCTGGACTAGGAAACGTAGCCTAGGAGGATTGGGTGAACTCCTTATTAAATTTGTTGTGTTCATGTGTTTGCTTATTGTGTTCTCTTACTATTTCAGTGTCTGTGTATTTCACAATTTTATCGATCCGTTGCATAAAATAACATAGGCACACCCCAGCGCTTGAGTTAGTAATACCTTCATTATTTCTCTGAGGTCATTTACAGGGGATTTTAGATCAGTGGCTCCAAGTCACAAAATGCAAATCACAGTTCCAATCCAGCAGCTCCAAGTCACAAAATGAAAATCATATCTCCAAATGTCTCAGGTTCCTAGTCGATGGTAAATCCGAATCATAGCAAATTGCAAATGGAAAATGTCGAGTGGTGGCAGGGACATCTTGGATGGCAAGGTAAAATGTCGAGCAACCGCATAAAGAAAATGTTGGGCCACAAGGTAAAATCGTAGGGTTAATGAAAAATGTGAATGATTATGTTTTAAAGCTTTAATTTATCTTTTAATTTTTATTTTCGTTCTTTTTAATTATATTAAAATTTGTAATTTTTTATGTTTAATTGTTTTTTTTTTTAACCACATGGTGAATCGGTAATTGCTAGTTCTAATCTATGGGAGACCCAGGATCAATCCTCGTAGCTGCCTCTATAACACCAGGAGTACATCCAACTACTTGCAAGTCGATATACTAAGATCTTGTGATTTTAGCAAGAGCTAGACTCACGTGCCGCCAAGACGGGATTGGGGAATCTCCCCTTTAGCTACCACCACAGCAGAAAAATTTGGGGGGACATGGGGGACACTTTTTGTCACTAAGAAAAAGTTCCCCCGGAGTTTCTTTGAAATTTCCCCAAAAAGGGTCCGTGGGAAACGTTTCACTGTCCCGGGAGCATGGGGAAGCGAGGAGGCCCGTCCTTCCTCCAACCTGGGGCGCGTAAGCGAGGAGGCCCGTCCTTCCTCCAACCTGGGGCGTGTGTCCCCGAGGAACACTAATTTATGACTATGGTTACAGTACATGCATGCATATTTACTTGGAATGTTTGTTTCTTGGTATTTTTCAGTTCTATATGCAAACATGGGTGCACTACCTTGGATCGATCTGGAGCATCTTTTTGAAGGCCTATATCTCAGTTTTTAGTTGATTGTTGGACGTTGTACTAATTCAAATTAGTGTAGTCGATGATCTCACTATCGGCAACTAAATTGGTCTTTTTCCTTTGTACGTTTGTTCCGTCTTAAATTAGGGAACATGGGATATTATGGGCTGTCAATACATTTGGGTTTATGATTCTTTGAGCCTCACTCTCATAAAGTTGTCTGCATGGGAAGATACATTTACAGTATCTTTATTTTTTAAATATCAAATCTCTCTAATTCTGGTAATTGTTGACGTTAATATTATTATTACATTTTGTTTTCAGTGACATAGCAAAGCATCTTTCACTTCCACCAGTTAAGTTGCATTGTAGCATGCTTGCTGAGGATGCCATCAAGGCTGCTGTTAAAGATTACGAGGCAAAGAAAGCCAAAAAGAAACAGAATTCCGAGTCTGCATCAGACAAGGATGTTGCTGGGCCTGCCTAGGAAGGCTTGTTGGGGACTGTGCCACTGCCCCAATCTTCTTACATGGTAACTAATTAGTAAGCATTACATATTTGTTGTAAAAAATTGTAAATACCCCGTAATAGTTCTTAAATTTCCTTGGGTATTGCAAGTCTCATACATTTTAGAGGGTGTTACTGTAATTTCTATTTGACCATGGTATAACAGGATGAAGGTTATTGTACAAAAGTTGCTATTGTTAAAGAAGCTTTAGCTGCCATTTCTGAGTTATTCTGTGCTCGTTTCTCGTATGTGAGGAGGCAGCTAACATTTTGTCAGATTTTGTCTGTACATTATTTTAGGTTATTTTCTTATACATACATTTCAATTTTCAACATTCAAAAAGTCCTGGTTTCTTTCCAGCTTTTCATGAACAATAGCTGTCAAGGGTCTGTGCTTATATAGTACCATACCAATGCATGCCCTCAACAATCAAGACTTCGTAAGCATCATGTTAATTAACCATAACCTTGAAACACCTGTTGCATCATGTTAATCAACCATAACCATGAAACGTCTGCGGCTCATGTTATCTGCCCTTTCAAAGCAAGATTTCTGTAACAGTGAGTGTGGTATTAGGGCTAACTTTACTTCAAAGGTCTTTTGCATACAATTGATTGCTAATAGATGCTGTGTGTTTGCAATTCACTTATGTTTGTCATTTTTCTTGGGAAATGCTTTATGACAGTTGTTTTAGATGGTAGAAAATCAATTTTGTGAAACTGATGGTCTCTAATTGATATTATATCCATTGCAACCCTTTCACCAATTAAGAGTGTTTACGTACATCAAATATTGAACAGAAGAGCACCTTGCATAACATAGTTGTAGATTTTAGACAGATTGGCAATCTGGCCGGACGCCAAAGTTATGTGATGAAGTCAAAACCCAAGTGGTTAAAGGGCGTTGTTATAAACCAAATCTGGTGCTCTGGTTAGGGCCATGACCTTAAAAAATGGCCTTATACTTCATCAAAAGTAACCTCGGAAGGGAAATTGTTTCACTTTAATTATATAAGGCCATACTCGTATCTCTGTCTAGGGTATCTAGAGTATTTTTTTATTTTATTAATGAGTTATGCCTGTCATGTTTGGTTATAATTTATGTGGTACTTTTTGTTGTAAAGAGTTACACCTGTCACGTTTGATTGTAATTTAGGTGTGGTTGTGTTCTCAGTCTGATATTTTTGTTAAACACACTTTATTTTTAAATCTATGAACCTCATGCTGCATCAATGCAGTACATATAACATTTTGTAGACTTACATGCTGTACTTTAATACAGTTCATATAACATTTTCTGGACATTATGGTCTAAACATGTCTTTCTATGCTTGTGCATTAACTCAATACATACAAATTTTCTTGGTTCTGAGCAGGGTACTGTCATCACATCTTTATTTATTTATTTTTTAATTAAAT
>APFE030530731.1:94725-152032 GCA_000404065.3 Pinus taeda
ATTAGACAAAGTTCGGTTGCTATATTATATGCTGAAAAAAAGAGTCAGTTCTCCATACAAACAGTGCTTTCTGAGAGATTTGGATCAGAGGAATTACAAAATGGGACTCTTCCTTGATCCTAGTTCTAGTAGTTCTGCTTCTGAAACTGCCTAGGCTACTGTAGATCTTAATAAACTGTAAATACCAAAATTTACAACTGCAAAGCATATTTAATCTATATCTATGTGACTAATCTGCCTAGCCGTTGATTTCTCTGGGTTTGGGTCTGGTTCCACCTGCTTTGCGCTAGAGGAGCTGGGAGCTTCTTTGTTCTTTTTGTCCAGCATATACTGTAGGATTTGGATCGACTCCTCTGCGTGGATGCATCGATTAGCCAGATTTCTGAACTGTTCAGAGAGAGATGATGCTCTATACAGGAAGAGATTGATCTCTGTCCTGTATTTCTCATTCAGAATCCTGTATTGGTCTTCTGATTTTGTCTCCAGGCTCCTGATTTGGTCCTGCATAATGCGCTGCTGCGACCTGAGTTCATCGAAATTTGCCTGAAGATCTCTGCAGTGGAGACAGTCTTCTCATCGCTCCATTCGCTCCAGCAAATCCTTGATCTCGCTGCTCCTCCTTTCGCTGCTCCAGACACCAGAGTGACAACCTTGCTTAGCGTGAAGGAGAGGTCTCTTCCTCACAACTCTAAGGGCGTATATTCGAGCGCTTCGGGCGGGTTCAAAGAACTCAGCGAACACATAAATTCTCCTTTCATTATTCCAGGCACAGAGATACCAATTTTCGCTCAGACAATTGTGAGGAAGAAGAGTCATGTTCTCTGTTTTTATAGAGTTTATTGGATCATTTCGGGAGGTTGAGTAGCTGTGGGTCTCGAGGTAGTGCTTGCACCAAGATGTCAGTTGCAGGTCCCGCAGGGTATGGGCGACCAGTCTTCGCTTCCCTGAGATTTTGTGCTCTCGCGCGCTGCGAATCCCCTGTCCGATTGCAATCCTGAGCCAGATCCTTTCGGATCGTGCTTCCCTGTTATTGACACGCTTAACCTTGGTGTTTTTGCTTATTTCCAAGTGATGACTGTCTTTTATCATAAGCGGGTATTGAAGTTTTCATGGCAATGGATATAGTGACACGCTGGACTTACAGCGCAAAAGTCCTATAGAGCGTTTGCAGGCTTTGTTGGCGAACTTATCCGCCTCTTTGTTTAGGCCACGTAGGATGTGGTGATATCTAACTTCCTCCATTGCTGCGTGCAAGATTTGGTTTCTCTGATTTATTTGCTGAAGCAGTATATTTGGAGAGCTTTGGTGATATACCATAAGGCGAATGATTATGGAAGAGTTCCCAAATACATTTGCCTTCATGATTCCGAGTTTAATTAACTGAGTGAGGCCCTGGAACAGAGCCAATCCTTCTGCTCTGTTATTAGAGTTTTCTCCTAGACCCCATTCAAAGCTAAGAATGCATTCCCCGTTTGCATTGCAAATGAGGCCCCCTGCGCCCGCCAATCCCGGATTAGATTTAGCTGCACCATCAAAGAACAAACAGAACCTATTGCAATTGCTCAACCATTTAGTGAACTCCTCCTCCTTTATCCTCAATTTCCAACTCTTGTTTTCTTCTCCTGCCTTTTTCCTTTGTCTGTTAGTTTCTTGTACTTTAGGTATATTCTCCAGGGCGTAGCTGAGGAAATTCCTCTCTTCTACACTGTAATTTGTTTCATTTATCCTTCCTCTGGTGTTATTTGTAATTGCTTCGATCGCCAACATTTTTGCTTTGTGACAAATTCTTCTAGTGCAGTGTCCCTTATCCTGGAAAACCTTGCCATTTCTTGCTAGCCAAATACGCCAGAGGAGAGTGTATGGGATGGTGTTCCATACTCTTTGCACCAATTGGCTTCTTTTTTTCCTTCCATGGACATTTCTTCCTCCAATGGTATATCGTTTCTCCTATGGTGCTCTGAGCTGCCCAGATTGACTCTCCAATTCAGGCCATCCTCTTCCAGCGTTCTTCTGCCACCGGGCATTCTAAAAATAGATGCTGCATAGCTTCCTCTGATCTGCAGCAATTTGGACACCTGGATGGGCCCAGGATACCTCTCTTTCTTAGATTCTCCGCTGTCAAAGTTTTCCCTCTCAGGGGCAGCCAAATGAAAAAATTGACTTTGGGTGGTGCTTCTGCTTTCCACACTAACTTCCATTGGTTCCAGATTCCCATTTGGTAGGTGCTGTCACAGAGATATTGGTGCCCAGCTTTAACTGTGTAATGGGTACTTGTTGGATCCCATCGAAACCCATCTATGCTGCCTTTTTGAACCGGGGCCTTGCTGTGGAGTAACTTTTTTAAAGTGTTGGGGCTGTCTTCTAGCATATTAGGGGGTTCCGAAAAGCGCCATCCTATCCATGCGCGTATGTGGGCGTCCCATTCTGCTATTTGTGAGAGATGGTGGAGGCCTTTGTTATTGAGCCAATTTACTATTGGGATTACCTCTGCTTTGGATCCCAAAGGTTGCTGCCCCAGAATTTTATCATTGGAAAAGTTAATGCTGCTTCCCCCTCCTGGGACTTTAGAGATGTTTTGTCGCATAAATGGAATTGCCTTCTTGCATAATTGCCAAATTTTTGTGCATTCTTTGTTTGGTATATTAGACTCCAAGAGTTGCTGCCTTGTGCAATTTAAGTATTTTTGCTCCAGAACTTTCTTCCACCACGCTATTGGACCTGTGATCAATCTCCATACTATTTTTGCTCCTAGAGACAGATTAAGAAATTTTGGGGACCTGATGCCCAGGCCGCCTTTTTCTTGTGTTTGGATTATGCTCTTCCATCCCACAAGATTGAATTTATTTTTAGTTGTCTTCCCTCCTTGCCAGAGGAAGTGTATAAGGATTCTTTCCATTTTTTGGTGGAAGATAGCAGGAGCATGATATAAGGAAAAGCGATATAAAGGAAGAGATGTGATACCTGATTTAAGAAGCACTAGCCGTCCTGCTGGGTTCAACCACATTGTGCCAGATTGCTGCACTTTTCTCTCTATTTTGTCAAGTATCTCATTCCAAGTATCAGCTTTTAGAGGTCCTAGACTAACTGGCATTCCTAAGTAGGAGAAATGGTTCCAAGTTAGCTTGCTAGGGACTCCAAAGATGCTTGCGATGCTGTGGATGATATGGTTTGCTGTGTTCCAACCATAGATGCAGCTCTTTGCCTGATTAACTTTCCCTCCTGAGTAATCCATAAATTGGTCCAAGAGCTTTTTGAATCTCCTTGCTATTGTCGCTGAGGCTCCTCCTATCAGCAGAGTGTCGTCCGCAAACTGAGTGATTGATGTTTTTTGCTCCTTGTTCAATCTTGATGCCTGTTATGAGACCTATTCTTCGGTTGTGATCCAATGCTTGACTGAATGTTTCAACCATGAGGATGAACAGATAGGGTGAGAGCGGACAGCCTTGTCTGAGGCCACGAGAAGATTGGAAGGCTGAACATGGTCTCCCATTTATCAATGGAGATATCCGAGGCCCAGTGATGCAAACAGCAATCATGCTGATGAAGGAGGGATCGAATCCCATTTTTTGAAGAACAACAAAGAGGTAGGAATGCCTTACTCTATCAAAGGCGTTTGCAAGGTCCAACTTTAGGACGAATCCTTTTTCCTTCCTAGACAAGCTTGAGTGGATGGCCTCTTGTACAAACAGGATTGAATCTGATATTTGCCTATTGGGGAGGAAACCTCCTTGGTTTTCAGAAATCATTGAGGGAAGGTGGGGTTTAAGCCGGGTGGCTAAGATTTTAGAGATGATTTTATAGGCTGAGTTACATAAAGAAATTGGTCGGAATCTTGAAAAGGAAGAGGGGCGGTTTTCCTTTGGAATCAGGGCTAGGTAAGTAGAATTAGTAAAGCCTCCCATTTTGCCTTTTTGCATTACCCACCGAATCATCTTTAGGAGGTCTTTCTTTATCATTGTCCAATATTCCTGATAAAAGCTAATAGGGAATCCATCTGGTCCTGGAGCCTTGTCCGGGTGTAAGCTCCAGATGGCTTCTCTGACTTCCTCCTCTTCTACTTCTTTCATGAGTTTGCTGTTCATCTCTTGGTTAACTCTTTTAGGCATGTGCTGGAGCATGCTTGAGTAATCCTCTGCGCCTTTGTCTTCAGTTAATAGCTTGTTGAAGTGCTTTGTGGAAGCCTCTTTTATTGATTGCTGAGTGTTGTAACTATTTCTTTCATCATCCATTATTTCACTTACTGTGTTTCTGATCTTTCTGACTGTTGCTTGTTTGTGGAAATATGCAGCGTTCTTATCTCCCTCCTGCAGCCAGAGTTGTCTCGATTTCAATCTCCATTTTGTTTCTTCCTCCCTGAGAGTCTGGCGCAGTTGGGCGTAGAGTTTGTCTTCTTGCTCCTTGTTTTGTTGGGATAGTCCCTGTGTTTCAATTCTCTGCTGCACCTCCTCCAGCTCTTGTTTGATTTTCTTTTTGTGCTCCTCAGGCTCTTGATAATTACTCTTTGCCCAGTTCTTTAAGTCTTGCCTTGCTTTTTTCAATTTTGTTTCCCAGATGTGAGTCGGGGATCCTTCCACATGTTGAGTCCAGGCCGCATACACCACTTCTCTTGCTGCTGGTAACCGATTCCAGTTTGTGCTGTATTTGAAGGGAATGGGTCTGAGAGGACAATGGAGCTGAAGGTTTAGCGTAATCGGGTAATGATCAGAAGCCGACACATTGAGGATATTTGAATATCCTGTTGAAAAGGTGGAGAGGAAGTCTATGCTGATCAGAAATCGATCTAGTCTTTCCATGATGTTGCTTGAGCCTATACGCCTGTTGCTCCAGGTGTATCTACGATTTTTGGGTCTAATGTCAACTAGATCGTGGCCCTGAATTACTGCCTCCAATCGGCTTTTGAAAGGGTCAGAGATGAAGTTGCCTCCTCTTTTTTCATTTGCGTGCAGCACCAGATTGAAGTCACCAGCTACAATAAGATCAGCGTTTCGATCCATTTCCATATTTGCTATCAAGGTGTCCCAGCAGATCTCCTTTTCTCTATACTGATTTGGTACATACACATTGTATACAATTATTGGTTGGCCCCCTGTTCTACTTTCAAGAGCAGTTCTGATCCAGCTTTGATGGTTGTTGGTAGAGCTGCATATCCATTTGTTGCTGTCCCATAAAGTTGCAATGCTGCCTGATGCTCCTCTAGCCTCGCTTATACTTCCACAAAAGCGCTTCTGCTGACTTATTACTTTGCTCATTTCCCTTTGATCTTGCTTTGTTTCCTGTAGAAGCATGATTTCAGGATTCTCACTGTTTATTAGTTCCTTAAGGGCTACTAGTTTGGAGGGGTGCCCTAATCCCCTGCTGTTCCAAGATAGCATTTTCATCATGAGTTACCTGATGTTTGGAGAGGTGCTCGCCTCTCATGTCCCTTACTGCTTTTTTCTTTTTCCTGGGGCCCGAGAATGAAGCTCTCTATTGGGGTTTGTGTGCCTAGAGCTATATCTTTTTGTGCATTTTCATCCCTTTGCTGCTTCGCTGATTTTCTTCCAGGTCCTAGTTTTTTCTGGAGATCACTTGGTGCTCCACGCTCCTTTGAAGAGTTTCTAGTGGTTCTTGAAGAGGGCGGATCAGGAGGTGGCTGCTTGGAGGGGGAAGAGGTTTGGGGGGGGGATCAGAGGACTGCAGATCCTGGCCAGACTCCATCTCAGAGAGGATCAAGAAGGGGTTGGAAGAAGGGGGAATTGGTGGATCGAGGTTCAGAGATGGGGGGGTTGAAGGTCGAGGATTAGAGGTTCCAGGAACATCAGATTCCGGAGGGGGTTTATGAGGAGCTGATGGCTTTTTCTTTTTCACAGGCTCCCAATGGCCATCTTGCTCATCATTATCAACATTAATCACTTTTGCACATTTATTTGTGAAATGTCCGTATTCGTGACATACCTTGCATTTGAAAGGTATCTGTTCGTAGTCCAGTTGCTGGATGTGGCTCCATTCATCAACTTTCAGCTTGATCGCCTCCGGAAGTCCTCGACCTAGGTCAACTTCTACACAGATCCTTGCACACGCCTGCATGTTGTCTTTTGGTTCACTGCGATCTATGTATTTTCCAACTGCGTTACCTATTGCTTTGACAGAGTCATCCTCCCAGCAGTGAAGGGGAAGATGGGGCAACCGCATCCAAACTGGAATAGCTTTTGGGATGTCTAGTTCTGGATCGAAGTCCGGGGTCCATTTGTTGAGGTAGAGAGCCCTGGAGTCCATAAATTATGGTCTGTTCCTGAATATTAAATCTTTGTTTTCCTTTGTTTGGAAATGAAATGTGTAGTATCCCTTGCCACAAAATCTAATGGATATTTTTCCTTGGGTCTTGTCCGACCAATTCCTTTCAACCCACCTTGGGACTGTTTTGGGCGATGGCCAAAGTCCTGTGAACTGCCCAATGAGCCCTTTCTCTGCAAGGGAAAGGGCTGCCATGCGAGGGATTGCAGGCGACAGTTGCACTTCCTGTATTACATCAAGTTTTTTGACAAACTTAGTTGTTGCTGGTCGGATTCGTTGCGGAGGAAGAGATCTCACCAGATCAGAGAAAGCTCGATGCAGATCTGGATCTCCGCGGGGAGGATCCGGAGGATCCATGCTGGTGCAGGAGCAGGAGGCAGGCACGCTCAGCTCGGGTCCGCTCAGGCACGCGCGCAGCAGTTTTTTCCCAAGGAAATAACTTTTTTTTTTAAAAGATATATTTTAAATATTAAAAATCTATTGATTATTATAACCCAGTAGGAAAATCTATTACAAATTAGTATGATAGATATATTTATATATATCTATTAAAATATTAAGTATGAAAGATATATTTAAAAATATTAAAATATATTGATATTTACAAGATAGTAGGAAGGACATTTAAATATATTATAAATTAAGTAGGAAAGATATATTTAAAAATACGGAATATATCAAAATATTTCACTCATTCTTAATCATAAATAAAATATTTAGATATATTTGAAATAACAAATTTTATACAGAGGAAAAAATGAAAAAAATTATATTTTTCTTTGGAATGTTAAAAATGTATAATTTTTATAATTTTTAAAAATATTTCAAATACAAAACTTAAATATTTCAAAGATAACACTTAAATAAATTATTTGAATATCAATGTCAATTAAAATTAATCAAGTTTTAACCACCATAAAATATTTCAATGAACAAAGAGAAGAAGTAATTAAAAGTAAAAGAATTTAATTACCTTATGAGAAGAATAAAGGAAGATCTTTAATACATGTAGTTCATATGAGAAAAATAAAAGGGAGATCTTTAATACATGTAGTTTTATAATATCTCTACGTGGTAGGGATAAGTTGATTGAGATTAGATGTTTTTAGAAGAAACATATTAAAATGTCTCAATATTTAGTTGATTTTTGAGCTAAATTGTCGAAGTTCCTGATGATGGGTTGTGATACTTAGCTCGAAATGTCGATTAAAAAACTCTCTATGTAGGACTATATACACTTTTCAATGCAAACCCACGAAAACACAAACATTATTCTTATCCTTGCATGAAAGGGATAAGTTGAATGAGATTAGATGCTTTGAGAAGAAATGTATCAAAATGTCTTAGTATTTAGTTGATCTTTTAACTAAATTGTTCAAGATTCTTTGCGATATCCTGATGATGTGTTGTGATACTTAGCTCGATACATAGATAAGAAAACTCTCCACATAAGACTCCATACACTCTTCAATACGAACTAGCGAAAACACAATCATTAATCTTACCCTTGCATGGAAGGAATAAACTGAATGAGATTAGATGTGTGGAGAAAAAACATCAAAATATCTCAATATTTAGTTGATCTTTCAGCTAAATTGTCCAAATTTCCGCCATGGATCCTCTGAAGGTGCGTTGTGATACTTAGCTCGAAACATCGATTAGAAAACTCTCCACACTAGACTCCATACACTCTTCAATGCAAACCTACGAAAACACAAAAGTTAATATGTTATATTTAAAATATTAATATTAATAATAAAATTTAATAAACGCCATTCATAAAACTTTTCAATATGCTGGGTTAAATAATATTAATGTATAGTTAAAACAATGTCAATAATAAAAAATACATTTTATTATGTGCAATGTAGCTTATAAATAAAATATTTCACTGTGAGTCTTAAGTAAAAGATTTTAATATATATATTATATGTAATTGAAAACAAATCAGTGGAAAAATTAATTTTATGGTTAAAACATTTCAAATAATCTTACTATTTTACATTTTAGTCCATTTTTTAATGTATATTTTTGTAGTCATTTCTGTCTAAAATTCAACAAAGATTTGTTGGAATTGTAAGGTTAAGTTGTGTAGATTACGCAATTCAAGTGCTCACAGGGATTTTCAAGGTATTAAATCCATTTATTCAAAAGTGCAATTTAAACAATGAAAAATTTCACATGGCGTGTGTGTTTGTGTGTGTATATAAAGAGACAAAGAAACCATCTATTAAGCACTAAGATGTAAACATTTTTGAGGTTTTACAATTTTTGCACTTCAAAAGATTTGATTCCTCTTCTTGCGTGCTAGATCCTTGTTTAAGGTGAATTTATATGGGTTACTTTATCAATCAAAATCAATTGTTTTGATATTAATAAAAAATTGCTTAGTTTAGTCGTTGAGACTTGTACATCGTTTTCTAGTATATTTTTGGTCAATAAAGCTTTGAAGAATAATCACCCGAGCACTGCTCTGATAGATAAGACCATCCCAATAGATGTTTTTGCCCACATTTAACCATCATTTATGTATGGTTCTCATTTTTTGGGAGGATTTTCCTTGCACATTGCGTATATAGATTAAGTTGTACACATTTTTGGATCCATGGCCCAATTTTTGACGACTTTTTGTTGTTCTTGCGATTATGATTTGTAGCTATAATGACAGGAGGAGATTTCATGAAGCGTCATTTCTGGTATAGTCGCACTTTCGACATCTTATTCGTCGGAATTCCGACAACTAGAGTTGTCAATTTTTTTTACATTGGTTCATTGCAAAATCACGTCGGATGATCGATGACAATACAAATTTTTGTCCCGTCGAAAAGTGCATCGGAAGACCAACAGTAACCTGCCATAGTTGTGACGTTTCAGCCATTGGAAAGGACGACACAAGACTGATGTTGTTAATATATATATATTTTTTAAATATTGCGATGAACTGCCCATAGTTGTGATGTTTCTTCGGTCGAAAAAGGGAGTCGCAAGACCGACGAATGAGTTAATTTTTTAAAACATTTTGTGAGGATCTTGTCATAGCTGTGACATTTCCGCTGTCAGAAACGACGTCTCAAGAACGACGTCTTCAATAATTTTTTAAAAATATTGTGACGGTCTTGCCATAGTTGCGGTGATTCTGCTGTTGGAATGGGTGTCAAACAACCAACAACATTTAGAAAGAACACGCACCAGAAGACCGACGACGTTGGTAATTAAAAAAAAATTATGGGATTGATTGACATTGTTGGTTCTTAAAATGTTCCAGTGACCAAGAACCTTGCTGTCACCACTAGATCGACTTTCTGGTGGTGGAGGCTTTACTATTGTCAACACATGTTTGCGCTTGAAAATGTTAAGGGCCATTGGATCAACGGTATGATAACCGTCCAATTGTTTCGGGCGCGAAGGTCCCATCTAAACTACGAGCTAGTTTCCACCCGAAACAACGAGAACCATCGGATGCAAGTTTTGTGATCTGTTGATCATTTTCAGGTGGAGGGGCCATTGTTAATAAATGATGTGCAAGTTCGCCCAAAAATTGAGCCTACTTTCAAAGTCATTAATGGCCATGCATATGAATTAATGACTCACGTGCCACTTAATTATCCTTGTTATGTTAATTCCTCTGCTTTGTTTCCATTCTCCTAAGTCGTCAGAGCAACTTTTTGAGGCTCAGAGATGTTTGAGGCTCAGAGATGTTGGCCATACCTAGCTCCCATAATTGCTATTATCCAAAGTCACCCCCCTCCATTCTTGTTTTCCTGCGAGCAATGATGGTTAGATAACGTAGGCATGTTCCTTGTGGTGGTAAGGGGAGAGAGAGCCCTCCCAATTCTCCTTGGCGCGATGAACACCTTGTTCTCTTTGACTCGAACATTCTAGACCATATCAGAAGACGTGTTACCACCCAGGAAGCTATCGAGAGGCGAAGAATCGGGGATGATCTTTGGGCTGTTTATAATGCTCCAGCGAGGCAATGTTGGGACCAAGAGCGGGAACACAACAATGATGAACGCCATGTAGCTGAAGGCAAAGCCTACGCCAGCCGTATCAGAACTGCGCTCCGTCGCCTTTCACAAAGCATTGGTGTCAATTTCGCTCCCAACGTGTCATCCTCCACCTCTTCCAACGCTCATGATAGGTCTTTAAAGCAACTGCATGGCGATGTGCTCTTACATTGAATCCACTCTCCCTTCCCTTCCATTATTTTGGCAGTGAAAAATTGTGATAGAGGCATTCTTGTGTAGGAGTTTATGGTGACTGGGGAGGGTAGTTCTCAGAAGCCCCGAACAACCGACACTCAACCAACTAAAAGGAAAACTCCCCCCCCCCAACCACAACATCTATGGCTGCCTCGTTATCGAGGAAACGACATATATGGATAAGGAAGGCGGCAAAGGTGAATGCACTCGTGCTCAACATGCCTCTTCTGAGCCCAAAGGAAAATGTTCAGCATGACCAGGTCATCCAACTCTCTAGTTTTGTCTATCTTTGTTCTCTATTATTGCCTCTTCCAATATTCGATGCAGGTTCATGAGACAAATATGACTGTAATATGGTTAATTTTTTGTTTTTTAGATACAATAGGATTCGAAATAAAATCATTTTTTTTTGCTCAATAGCCTTTTTGGTTTACCCACCAGGGGTAGAAGGCAGGGTTCAATCACCTAGATCTGGAAGGATTTTCTAAATATACTCTATGTAGAAATTTTTTGCTAATATAATGTTCTAACTTGCTTACAAAAAATATTAATGCCCATATGCAGATGAAAATGTTTTAAATTATTTAAGTCGCACCAGTTTGCAATTACAACTTTGAAAAACTAATTATATGCACTAACCTACCACAATAGAACATCTATAAAAAAAAAGCTTTAATTCAACTATTAGCTTTTTTCATCCTCACAAAGGGGCCAAATGTAATCACTCGAATGAAGAATAACATAAGTGTAGTTGTGCGGTTTCATTTTTAGAAGGTACACCCTAGTGTTGGATGTCCCTTATAAAGCTAATAAGTGACAATGGAATTCATTTTGTTAAAAAACATCATCAATCAATTAACATAATAATTATTAGTAAGTCATCACATACCAACATGAAAATGTGGTGGTTGAAGCAACAATAAAGATAAACTCAAATACATTAAAGAAATTTTGTAGTTTGGATTTAAAAAATAGGGTGTAGTGCCTTCCCACAATTCTCTAGGAAATCCAAACTCCACAATCCCTCCATGGGCCATTCATCCTTTGAACTGGTGTATGGCAAAGATAACATAATCTTGATCAAATATTTAGTATAATTGTTGCACATAACACTAGTGTCAAGATGCGGTGATGATTCTCTTAAATAAAGTTTGCTCAAATTGTTAGAAATGAATAAATTCAGATTATGTGTAGTTCAACAGAAGCAGGGGAAGAGTGATACAATGAAGCATGCACATGACAAAAAGCTAAAGCATGAAGTGTATTTTTCTTTTTGGCACCAAGCACAAAAAGCATTGGGAAAATTGTATTTCTCATCCCTTGGAATGTATGTCTTGGGAAAGCTTCAAAACAACGGACCTACAAAACTACAAACACTGGATGGACAAGAAATTCCGAGCCTTATAGACAAACCTACAACAAAAGAAAATTAGGGTTGGATGGCAAGCAACCATAATTAAATTCTTCCATCACACCAATGCTCGCATCAACAATGTGATGTCAACAACATAACATCATTGTCCTATCAAGAAATGACACACTTGGATGGCATGGAGACATGACTTGTTAACTGATTTGGTTTGAATTGATTTTTCATCATGGCCTAAAGTCCTAACAGGGTAATACAAGTAATCAAGGTCAAGGCCATACCCGATCCTTGCACATTTTAAATGATACAAAATTTTAATGTCAATTTGAAATGTTGGCTCATCTCAACTCACATTGCCTTTGAAGATTTAATGAGTGACATTGGATTGCCATTGTCTACATCAAACATTTCACTAGTGACACTTTCAGAAGTTGTGAGATTTCTTGAGCTATATGTTAATTTTTGCAACTAGGGTCAAATTCCACATTAGACATCTCAGATGTTCAAGATAATATGTGCATTAAATTCCTCTTTTCGAGAGGACTAATAACGACCCAAAGATAACCTAATTCAGTTAAACAAAAATTAGGTTTTGAATTATTTTATTCATGCACACATTATGGAATGGGTCGGCCCTAACCACATGAGTAACTGCTTGGGTCAATCTTAACCCCAAGTTAACCCTTAGGAAAACCTATAAAAGGAAGTGACCTCAAGCTCATTTGAACACATTATCATCATATTTTTATTCTTCTATTTTGTTTTGGCTCACACAGGTTCATCGACAGAAGTTCGCATTGGGTCCGAAATTACAGGCGGAAGGTTCGCTTTGGGTTAGGGTTTTCGGGATCTCGGTCGTTGGCACAGATCTGAAATTTTTTGCCCTTGGTCATAGGCAAAGAGTAGGCCAGAGAGCAGCTTTGAATCTTTGGTTGCTCAGAGACAGTTCAGTGAGAGCGACTTTGGGTTCAGAGGCAGATCAGAAGAATCCGGTCCCTAGTCACTCACATTAGGTAGACTTGAGAGCAACCTTGTTATCACAGTTGTTCACACAACATAGCTAGGGTGCGACTTTGGCTCTCTCGTCGCTCGCATAGCTCGATAAGGGACCGACTTTGGGTTTTTGCAGTTCGATGCCAGAGTCGCAGGGATAGAGACCTCCTGAGTGCGACTTTTCAGTTACAGTCGCTCGCACATTTTATTTGTGAGAGCGACTTGTTGTAGCATTTTTTTTGGTTTTGATAAGATAGAATATTTGAAAAAATGTTAAGTTAGGATATGGAAAAAACAATAGTGAATAAAATGTTTTAAAAATATATTCTGATGATGATGTCCATATCAAAGAAAATGTTAGGGTAGATGTCCTAAAAAATGAAGACACAAGAAAATGTTAGGTTAGGAAGAAAAGAAAACAAATAAACTCTGAAAGTGAGCAAGTCTAAATGCCACCACTATTTCTCTATAAAATAATGGTTGTGTGCAGCTTGTTTTAAATGCCACAACCCGTGACAATCAAATAGTTTAATCTTGACTGCTTCATGCTTTAAACTTGATGTTATAGTTAGAGAATAAAGATCTGGCCAAACTATTTAATCTTGGCAGATCAGTAGTTAGGTAGAGAATAATAAGGTGCTTATCAATGTAATATGAGCCCTTGGATGTTATAAGGGTATAATTAGATAGTTTGTTTTTGTTAAATAAAAAAAAGGAAAATGATTTGCTAGCTTAAATGCACCTATTAAGTGAAGAAAAAATGATAGGATAAGCAAAGGGCAAGTAGAGGAAGGTTGCAGAAGTTTAATGACTAATTGGACAAAATGTACATTTATTATGTTTTACCATATGTTTCTATGTCCATGAAGCAATCATACAAAACAAATAAAGTTATACAAGATTAATTAATTAATTTCCATCATCCTCATTCATCTCTATATTTACTAATTTCCCCTTCCTACCTTCATACATTCATATTCATTAATTTTTCTAAAAAAAATACCTTTTCTTAAGGTAAAATTCCTTTTTACCTAAGAAAAGTGAAAACCCCATGTAAAATCCATTTTTACTCAAAAAAAACCCACAAAAATATGTTTTCCCTAAGTATTGATGAATATATAAAAAGCAAATAACTCGTAAAAAGCATAATACTTAGTATTATTTCCCTTTTCTGCCTATATTTCCCCTTTTCGCACATATTTCCCCTTTTTCGCCTATATTTCTATATTAACACTAATTACAGTATTAAACCCCTAAAAAGGTCCTCTTCCCGTATATTATTAACTCCTTTATAAAATAACCTGAAACCTTAGTTTTATAATAGAACTATGCATTTTCATATCGCATCGCAATATTGGCAGATCACAACCTTTCAATGTGCATCCACTTTTCCCAATTGCAATATGCGATCAGCGATGGGCCCGAACCCGACCAAATATATATTATAATCCATATTCATATCGCATCTGCCTCTATCGCAAGTCCTGCTAATAGCATAACCCTCGACCATTGCGAAATGCGATTGCGATGGGCCCGGACCCGATGCCAATATATATCATATTCCATAGCCATATCGCATCCGCCCCTCATCGCAAGTCCCACTAAAGCACCAACCCTGCGCCATTGCGATCCTCAATTGCGATGGGAACCCGAACCCGATCGCATTATTAACCATGTTTTATCCCACATTGTGTTCGACCCTTATTGCATTCATTTGCGATGGGCCTTCCTCCACTAAAACTGCGATTGCAATATGCGATATGAACCCGGACTGGACGACATTTATCCGCCCGCATTCATATTATTTGAAGTCCGCCGTTATGTGTTTTGCGATGGATTTCTTCGTTAAATTGTTTTTTATGATTTTAACGAATATTCAACTGCGATTGCGATATGCGATAAACTTGGACCCGAAGTCATTCATCCGCCCAAGTTAATAAAATTTCAAGTACGCCAAATGTGTTTTGCGAAGGTTTTCTTTGTTAAATCGTTTTTACGATTTAAATGAAGAATTAACCTTAAAACCTCCATTTCAACACTAATTTGGGTTTTTAACCATGATAAAGCCATTGTTGCCATAAATAACTGCTGTGACCCTCCATATTACTCTTTCACTCCATCACTGTGCGATCTAAGCAATTCAAATCCAACAGCGCTCGACGATTTCGGGTTAGCTCTCTGTACGGGTATTACCCACCCGAAAAGTGGTTTTTCACCATCCTCCCTTGCTACGTGTCAGACTCATATTGTATCAGGTGAACCCTTTCTAAAACTACCCACACCTTATAAGTGGTGCGATGAAAACCGCCTCCCGCATAACGACAAAATAGTCACTGTTCATCCTTGCGCCATAATTCAGAAAATGAACTGTTTTTCCGTTTAAAAGCAAAAAACGCCATTTTGCTCTGTTTTCCCTGTTTCACAACAACGAACCCTCCATAAGCCACTGCGACCAATAAAACCATCATTTTATCTTCTGATACGCTCCGGGCTCCTCCCAGTATCCTTTAAGTTCAAGCCATTGATGACCGTCTCGGTCACATTGTTTTTCTTAACAATTTCTGCATTTTGCAAGTAAAAACCCCTGTTTCCAGGCTTACAAAGAAAAAGCCTGCATACAATTTGAAGACAAATTATGAAGATTTACTGTTGAAAAACATAGTAAAAACCCTGAAATTCACAGTAAAGGAAAAAGGGAACACAGTACAGGTTAATCAACAAGATCAAATGATTTGCACAAAGTTTAAAGAGTATTAGATGAAAGATCAAATGAAGAAATCAACCAAGCATAAAGGATTCAAACAGTCAAGCAACTTGAAGGGGCAAAATATCAAACAACAAAGTCACACAATTTCTGAATAAAAGGGGACAACAAGAAGCAGTTCAATAGCTGCCCCTATCTTCTTGTATGAAGTTTTTTCCTTTCCTAGAATAAATCTTAATTAGTTTTAGGATATTTCCTTAGTTTCGTTATTGGATAAATAACTCTCTTCTTGAGTTGTTATGGGTTCGACGTTGAAGGTTCATTATTCATTGCTTGTAAAGTCTTGACTGTTCATGCTACTTTGAACCTGGAAGCCACCTTTGAAGGAAGCTTTTGTGGACACTTGATGTACTTAGTTTTTTTGGAACCTTAATACAAAGCAGAGGATTCTGAATTTGGTTTCACACAGTTTGTATTATCCTGTAAGTTTTTCCAGTTTTCAATCATTATGTTTTTCTTCATATGCTTATGACTTATAGAGATATCTAAGTAGGAATAATTTGTGTCTCAATTGATTCCTATAAGCTCTTGAAGTGATCATCTATTAAGAGAATGGATTAATGAACTATCTGTTTAGCTAATTCCCTCTAATCAATAAATCATCAACATCTTGTGTAAGCTTAAGTACATTGCCTAGAACATTTGGAATGTAGTTTAGAAGGTTTTCCTACTTATGATTGTTCTATTTTACAGTGTAGAAACTGTGATAATCATATGATTTTCTGTCTTCATCTCACCACTATTTTGACCTATATCATTATGCAAAGCTTTATAGCAGCGCTTTGCTGAAATATTAATATTATCCAAAGGATTAAGTATCATCAATTCTACATCTGCCTTCATTCATTTGTCTTCCAAAACTAAAACCAAAAACCCCAAAACAATTATTTTAGATGCTTTGGCATTGATAGTTGACCTACTACTATATCAGAGGTACAACATTAGATTGGTGCCATTGCCAGAGATTCAAATTTCTTTTAAGTTTCCCTTGGGACAACGATATTCATTCATTCTTTTCCTTTAAAGGTAATTAAAGGATTTAGAAAGGTTAAAATCATTCACCTAGGCGACTCCACACTCCCAAGCTGGCACCTTTTAAACATACCAGATCTCATTCAGAAGGTGACATACTTAGTCCTTTGTCAGATCCTAAAAAGATTATGAGAAAATCCAGGTCTAAAAGGGGACATCAACCATCTTCTTCTTCGTCTTCAGTCCTACAATCTGAAGAATTAGAATCATTTGACCCCTATAGTAATATCCCATCTGATCCTGATTATTGCCATTTATCACCTAGGATTGATGAACTTCTAAATAAAGGAGTTGATTTTAAGTCAGCCTACCTTATTCATTCATTAGAATCTCATCCAAGACCCACACTACCACCAGGATCACCTAAAACTGAATCTGATTTGGGTGTTAATCTACCAGAGTATAAACCCACAGATTTTATATCCCCTGTTGCCTATCCATTTCCTTCCATTTTTGACCAACCTGAAGCTTCTTTTTTCGAACAACCTGAGGAGACCTTTTCTGTATATACCAATCCTCTCTTTGAATTAAAAGAAGGTATTCCTTTACAGGTCCCAAAGTTAGTTCTTAAGATTTCTTTGAAGTCTTTCAGGAGTTCTCCTCCTCCTTCACCTCCAACTAGTTCACCTACCCCTAAATCACCATCTTCCTCTATAATTTTCTTCATCCTCTACATCCACATAAACACCTCATACTCCACCTGAACAACCTCATACACCTCAAGCACCTCGTACACCACCTGTTGTCATGGATTTTCAACCTATTGTACAGGCTAGATATGCTGCCTTAGTCTTACCTAATAACCTTGATGCATTCCTAGCTGGATACTTAAAATACCTTCCCAAGTACAATGGATAAATTGGTCCCTCAGCTGAGGACCATCTTCAAGCTTTCCTAGACTTTGCAGACAACATGAATATTGAACATGAAAAAATTTATATGATATTTTTTTGTACAGTCACTTGAAGGAAATGTGAGGATTTGGTTTAGGTAGTTACAAGTAGCTTCCATTAGAAATTGGGAAGAGCTTACAACCATATTAAAAAATCAATGGGGTGTGAAAAAGGATCCTCCTTACTTCCTCACAGAATTTGAAGAGCTCAAAAGGAACTTTGGTGAATCAGTGTTAGATTTTATCAAAAGATTCAATAAACTCTATCACAAAATGCCTGTTGATTGTAAGCCCCCTGTAGCAATAGATAAGTCTAGATTTTCTAAAGCTTTTGATGATGACTTTGCTATTATGCTATGTGAGAGAACTTCAAGAACTCTTGAAGATAATGCCAACAAACACTATAGAAGTAGAAGCAAATAGGGCAGCCTCAACTTCTTTAAAACTTAAGGAAGAAAAGGCCCAAAGAAAACTCAAATCTATTTAAGAAGCCTCAAGTTCCTCTAAGACTATATTAGAAGACTCAAAAATAGATGAAATAACTTCTCTTCTTAGAAACCTATCAAATAGGATTTCAAAGATTGAGACCCAACTTAGGACAATACAACAAACAGTTACTAGACCTCAAAACCAAAATCAAGGTTAGTATAAAATAAATCCACCACTACAAATTCTTCAGAGACCTAGCAATGATCAACAGGTTCCTACTCCTCTATTGATATATGATCAACAACCTGATGATAATACTATGACAATTACTGAAGATATTAATAATATGGATTCTTCTTCCAATCAAACAAACATCATTCCTCTCTCACAACAGAATCAGATTCAAGAAGATCAGGAAACTTCACAGGTCTCTAAATATCATGCTTTCTTTGAATTTTTAATCGCAAAATTAAACAAGAGGTATGATCTTAAGCCTAGGCCCAGTCCTGGGAGACCTCCAAAGGAGACTCCAGTAATTGAACCACGTACAAATATTGCTGAAGCTCAAACAACTCTTATTCAGCCCTTAGATCAGTCAATTGATACTAACCCAAACTGGTAAAAACATTTTGACTGCATTTAATGTTGAAAAAGAATTAGAGAGGGTTAAGATCCCAATTCCACTATCAGAACTTTCTAAAAACCCTGGTTACAAAAGCCAAGTCACTAAATGGATTCAAAATACCTTGGTTGATGTTGAAGGTGATGTCATAAGTCTCCAAGATGAAAAACCAACAGTGGTTTTTGGCCCTCGTTCAGACATGATAAATGTGAAAGTGCCTCCTTTCTATGTAACTCTTAAAACAAATAATTCCATGTTGTATAATTGTATGCTTGTATGCTTGATTTAGGAGCATCACACAACCTTATGCCAAAATCTATCATGGACCATTTGAAACTCGACATAACTAAATCCTACCATGACCTGTACACCTTTGATTCTAAAAGGGTGCCCTGTTTAGGATTGATTAGGGATCTAGTGGTTACCCTTGCCCAAATTCCAGTGAAAGTGTAGTACTTGATATTGTTGTCACAGATATCCCTCCCAAGTTTGGAATGCTCCTTTCTAGGTCTTGCTGTGCCAAATTAGGGGGAACTCTACAGATGGATATGTCATATGCTACTATTCCTGTTTATGGAGGAGAGAAATTAAGATTATAGAGAGATAAGATTTGTAGTTGTAAGACTGGCCAGCCAAGGAACCATCCAATTTATGCAATAGATCAAGACTTTGGTTGTTTTCAACTCACTTCTAACCAACATAAAACTCAAGTCAAAATTGAAGAGGTAGTTGAAAGTCCTGAACTAAACCAAACTGATATTTGGAAACTGTGCTTTGATGGCTCTTGCACGAAACATGGGGCAGGAACTGGAGTAGTTTTAATTTCACCTGAAAAAGAAAAAATTAACCCAATCATGTAAATTATACTTCGAAGTTACGAATAATGTGGCTGAATATGAAACTTTCCTTTTAGGATTGCAATTAGCCAAAAGCTTAAAATTTCAGAACTTAATCGTTTTTACTGATTCAGAACTTATTGTTAAGCAAGTAAAAAATGCTTGCCAGACCAAGCACCCTAGAATTAGGCCCTACTGAAATGAAGTATGGGATTCAGTAGAAAACCTCTTTGATGCTTTTAATTTGACTCATATTCCCAGAGATTAGAATATTCACGTAGATGCCCTATTTGTTTCAGCGAGCTCTTTTAAAATTCCTGATCATATTAATGTACTCTATCAGATACAAGTCAAATATAGGCCATCTATCCCAGATAATCTGAAACATTGGCAAATATTCAAAGATGATGAACATTTGAAGTTATTATTGCAGGTAATAGATGAAATTTCATTTCTACAAATTGATGAAGATAGAATTGAAATAAATGAAAATACAGAAGGAAATGATACTTCAGATTTTAAAACCCAAATTGCTAATCATGACATTATTCAATTATCTAACAATTTTGTTCCAAAAGCACTCATTCCTTTAGAAAAATTGTTTGATCAAAATGATGTATTCCGCAACCCTCAGTCCATTTCTTCAGAAGATGACATAGAAGAGATTAACATTGGAACGGATGAAGATATTAAAACCATCAAAATATGCACATCTCTAGACCCTGAGATCAAAGCTCAATATCTTAAGTTACTGCAAAATTATAAGGATGTTTTTGCTTGGACTTACGCTGATCTAATGATCCGAAATGGATTTTGGATAGATTCCTAAGTTGAGGTGTTCCTCACATAGGAAAAATGAAAGTCCAAGGAAGTTCCTGGAACTAGCCCCGTTGCAGAGATCGTCTCATTCTGAATCTACTGCAACTTGAATGGGAAAAAACTGACTTAGGATGCAAAAGTTATTATAAAATGAAGCTGTTTATATCCCTTGTAAAAAGAGGCAAAATCCCTTTCAAATGGGTCCTAAAAACCCTCTAAATCTTCAAGTCTTCTAAAAATCCTCATAAATATTCAAAAGCACCGCAAAAGGAGAAGTTTTGGAAAATTCGGGTTACACTATTGGAACCCAAAAACATGGAGAAAACCATGAAATCGAGCCTATCGGAAGCTTAAGTCAATAGTGAATAGGGGTTGTTGGATCTGGCCGATCAACGGTCCAGATTCGAAAGGCGAATTGCAATTGGCAGGTCACAGCGGAGACAGATATGCGATGGGATCAGGCCGAGCGATATGCCTATTGCCGATATCGGCGGATCGCAATCAGCGATGCCACAAGGCAAAGGCAGGAGCCCGTAACACGCGATGTGCTGATTGTCGATATCGACGGATCACAATCGACGAACACAATGGAGCGGGGCCTTATATATATATATATATATATATATTATATATATATACATGCGATGCAATATGCCGATCGTCGATGATCGGATCGACGAATCGATATTGGCGATGACTGGACCCGATGGAAATATAAACGGTATTCTATATATTTTTAAATCTGGAAAACATCAATTTCCATTGTATTTTGCATTTTCGTCAAATGAATGGATTACAAAGGAAATACGCCCGATGCGATATCACGGACCCGAGGGAACTTATTGATGCGATATTATAATATTTCAAATCTGGGAATTTGGATTTCCTTTGTATTTCTTGTTTAATGGATTTTGGCCATTGGCCATGCCGCTGAAGCGATTGCGATATGTGATGGAAGGCGGACCCGATAGGGATTTTAGGGGCGATTCCATGGACTTTCACGTCCGGATTTCGTGCCCGATAGTGCTTTTACTATGTATTTCCATTTCAAGCCCGAAACACAGTATTTCATGGATTTTCGCTTGAAAGGAGGCCGCCGGTTCATTTTCCATGGGAAAACAACCACCATTCCCTGTGCCATGCTGCAGGCGGGCGTTGCGGCAACGGGGATGCGTTTTGAAGCGTGAAGAGGTAGAGCTGGGAAGAGGAATGATTCTTCATGATCACGATTGACAGAGGAACGACTGAGGAAGCTGAAAAGCTAGAAATGCCTTAAAGAAAGCCTAAGAGCTGAATCGTAGGGAGTTGGCAGTTGTTGAAGGTTATTGTTGGGAGTTGTTGTTAGAGTGGTTGTTGAACCCGAGCATAAGCAGAAAGAAAAGCCAAAGCAGGAAGTTAAGGCATAAGAGAGCAGCGCAAAAAGGTAGCAACAAAACAAGCAGCGCAACAAGCAAAAGCTGAAGCACACTCAGCCAGGGGAGTCACTTGGAATTCAAGTGGAAAGCTAGAGAGCTGTAAATTGCAGAGAGCCAAGAGCCAGAAAGACGAGAGCTTCAACACTGGGGACCGAATGGCATTCTTAACCCATTGTTTTTGTGTAAACCGTGGAGTTGAGCCAGAGAGCTTGTAAAAAGATTATTGCCATAATCCCAGAGAGCCTAGTTGAATTAACTAGAGCTCACGAAGACGTAGCCCAAGAGTTGTGGGTGAACTCCTAATTAATTTGTTGTCTTATGTGTGTGTTTTTACTGCTACATTATTTACTGTTATATGTATTTATATATCAGTTCAAGCACATTCATATATAAGCACAAACAATAGATTTTAAAGCATATAATCAATTTAAAACAAACATAAGCATACACCTATAATTTCAAGCATTTCTTAATTCCGCATTGGTTAATCAATAAGACTTGGGAATATTCAAGTTTTGGAAGTGGGAGAGGTTCTTGTAAGTTAGATAAGAAGCCTAAGAGCCCCATTTTTAGATCAGGTGGTATCGAAGCTTGAGATTGATTAACCACACCTTCAAGAGGGTTATATTAGAATGTTTGATTGACAGAGCAAAGATTGCTTGTATAAAAGGTGTTTAAACAGTCAGAGGTTGATTGTATGCTTGTTTTGCAGACTGACTATTTTCTAAGTTTGTAGAGGTAAAGAGAAAGCTATTGATAGCTCAGTCCAGGAAGGATGAGAAGGAAGAAGGGCTGAAGACATTCCTCTATCCCAAAGGACCTCAAGGCAATCCTCGGAGAAGAAGAGGTTTGTTGCAAAAGGTTACTGAATAAGCTCTTTATTTATCTTGTTGAAGTTTTTTTGTTCACTGGCATAATGAGAACTTCCTCAAGTGTATCCTAAAATTCCTTCTCTATCACAAGAATCTTTGATGGGGACATGAAGCAAGACTTGGTCATCATGATGGACAAGGTGAGAGAAATGTATGAGGATGGAAGAAAGAGCAACATACTTAAAGAGTAGTTGAATTCCATGGAGGAAGAGAAGTAGTTGCTTTCTGACAAATTGCAGAAAATGGAGAGGCAACTTCATATCGCAAATATGAACCTGAAGAGGATGAATGAGTTGGAGTCACAACTCTTTATTGCCCAAGAAGCCTTAGTCAAGTATCAACTTGAAGAGGAGGTAAGCCATTCTAGTTTGTCTTCAAATTCTTCTGAAAATGCTTGCATTGGTTCTTTTGAAAAACATACTAGAGGCATAGGTTCCAAGCTAATGTCCAAGATGGGCTATGAAAGAAAAGACTTGGGTAAGCATGCACAAGGTATTGTTGAACCAATAATGGTTGAGGAAAGGCCTAAGTATTTGGGTCTTGGCTATGGACAGTGTTATGGAGAGAGTTCCAAAGCTGCCATGAAAGCCATTGAAATTGTTCCAAGGATTTTCATTGCAAGTCCTCTATCTCAAGAGTGTGAAGATTGTGTTCAGGAGGAATGCAATGGCTTGAAACATCATTTGTAGGATGTAGGTGTTCAGAAGCACACCCTTAATCCAGAGAGTTGTGGAAACTCTGACAGCCTTGAAGAGATTGATGGTGTTCCAAAGGGAGCCACTTCTTCATTTGCTTCACCCCCCCATGAAGACAATAAAGGTGAAAGAGGTAGGTATAAATCTGGTTCTAACCATAGTCCTTTTAATTTTGCAAAACATGATAAATTTCCACATAGATATGGGAAAAGGATTGCATGTTCCTTTTGTGGTTTGGATAACCATCATGTTTCGAGATGTTGGAAGAGAATGGCCACATGCAGGAAGCTTTTGAATGAAAAGAAGAAAAAAGCCAAAGGTCCATTGGACAAGAAAAAACATGCTATCAAGAGGATGCACATGTGTTGCACTAAGCCATAAGCAGGGGCATCTTGCTGAAAGGTGTTGGACTCTGAATCCAACAATGCTTCCACAAAAGCTGAAGAAGAAGGTGGAAATAGAAGATGGCAGAAATGGAAAGGAAGATTCCATGAATGATGTGTCTCAAGATGATTCACATATTGACGCTGATATACAGACAAAGGAAGGACCTTTGAAATGGATTGGTAAGAAATGGTTAGAGTTCTTATCCAATTAAAAGTTGCATGCCTATTGATATAATGCATCTATTTTCACTTCTATGGTTATTGAATGCAAGTTGCAGGTTTCTACCAAGAAGGTGAATGGAAAAAGGTTGGGTAGGAGACTCACTTTGTTACTGCAACATTATATTTCATTTCAACTTCGAAATACAGTGTGCTTAAGCAAAAGTTGAAGGATGAAATGATGCATGAGATGATGTGCATGAACACAGGGATGATGTTTTCCTTGTTTTTGGGAACATGTGTGTGTGATTGACAGGAAGGGTTAATTGCTTTGTTGTAAACATGCATGTAAAACTGATATGGTGGAGATAGTGATGAAATTGTTTCATCTTTTGAAAAGAATCTTAATGGTCTTTTTCTACATGCTTGACTTGAAGGGTCATTTGCTTTAAAGGCATGTTTTGTGGGCTTGTTATCTAGTCCATCACTGTATGCGGATGAAAGACATGGAGGTGTTCACAAGATGTGAAATCTGTTTCTTTGTTGAAGCAGGAATTTAGTCCATCTAGTTGTTGTCCGTATGCCTCTTGTTGTTAACAATTGTTGTTGGCAGCTTCTCAAACAGGTAGAAATGAAAGTTTTGTGAAGCAGGTGTACTTCACATTTGTTTGAGCCACCTTGGATCAATGATCAAGGCAGAGAGTTTGAACTACCTCCTGTGATCATCTAAGCATGAGTTCTACAAGAAGGCAAAGAAGAAGGCAGCTCCTCCCAGTAAGACCAGCCTATCCAGAAGGGAATTGGTCAGAAACTTTGGTTCAGAGGCACTATGCAAGGCAAGTGTAAGGAGGTTGAAAGAAGAGGGTGAGTCACTCATTTACTGTTTAGATCAGTATATCAGTATTTTGGAAACCAAAAGTTCTTTTAGTGGGAAGGTATGATCCGAAATGGATTTTGGATAGATTCCTAAGTCAAGGTGTTCCTCACAGAGGAAAAATGAAAGTCCAAGGGAGTTCCTGAAACTAGCCCCTTTGCAAAGATCGTCTCATTCTAAATCTACTGCAACTTGAATGGGCAAAAACTGACTTAGGATGCAGAAGTTATTATAAAATGAAGCTGCTTATATCCCTTGTAAGAAGAGGCAAACCCTTTCAAATGGATCCTAAAAACCCTTTAAGACTTCAAGTCTTCTAAAAATCCTCATAAATATTCAAAAGCATCGTAAAAGGAGAAGTTTCAAAAAATTCGGGTTACACTATCGGAACCCAAAAACATGGAGAAAACCATGAAATCGAGCCTATCAGAGGCTTAAGTCAACAATGAACAGGGGCCGTCGGATCTGGTCGACCAGTGGTCCAGATCCGATTGGCGAATCACAATCGGTGGGTCAGAGTAGAGGCAGATATGCAATGGGATCGGGCTGAGCGATATGTCGATCACCGATATCGGCGGATCACAATCGACGATGCCAGGAGGCAAAGGCAGGAGCCCACAACTCGCGATGTGCTGATCGTCGATATCGGCGGATCGCAATCGGCGAACACAATGGAGCGGGCCTTATAATATATATATATATATTATATATATATATATTATATATTATATATAATATATATATATATATTATATATATTATATATATATATACATATACATGCGATGCGATATGCCGATCGTTGATGATCAGATCGACGAATCGGTATCGGCGATGACCGGACCCGATGGAAATATAAACGGTATTCTATATATTTTTAAATCCGGAAAACATCAATTTCCTTTGTATTTTGCATTTCCGTCAAAAGAATGGATTACAAAGGAAATACGCTCGATGCAATATTATGGACCCGAGGGAACTTATAGATGCAATATTATAATATTTCAAATCCAGGAATTTAGATTTTCCTTTGTATTTCCCATTTAATGGATTTTTGGCCATTGGCCATGCCGCCGAAGCGATTGCGACATGCGATGGAAGGCGGACCCAATAGGGATTCTAGGGGCGATTCCATGGAATTTCACATCCGGATTTCATGCCCGATAGTGCTTTTCCTGTGCATTTGCATTTCAAGCCGAAACATAGTATTTCGTGGATATTCGCTTGAAAGGAGGACACCGTTCATTTTCCATGGGAAAACAACCATCATTCCTTGTGCCATGCTGCAGGCAGGCGTTGTTGCAACAAGGATGCATTTTGAAGCGCAAAGAGGAAGAGTTGGGAAGAGGAATGATTCTTCATGATCACGGTTGACATAGGAACGACTGAGGAAATCGAAAAGCTAGAAAGGCCTTAAAGAAAGCCTGAGAGCTGAATTGTAGGGAGTTGGCAGTTGTTGAAGGTTGTTGTTGGGAGTTGTTGTTAGATTGGTTGCTGAACCTAAGCATAAGCAGAAAGCAAAGCCAAAGCAGGAAGCTAAGGCGTAAGAGAATAGCGCAAAAAGGCAACAACAAAGCAAGCAGCGCAATAAGCAAAAGCTGAAGCGCACGCAGCTAGGGGAGTCACTTGGAATTCAAGTGGAAAGCCAGAGAGCTGTAAATTGCAGAGAGCTAAGAGCCAATCAAGAGCCAAGAGCTTCAATGCTAGGGACCAAATGGCATTCTAAACCTATTGTTTCTGTGTAAACCGTGGAGTTGAGCTAGAGAGCTTGTAAAAATATTACTGCCATAATCCCAGAGAGCCTAGTTGAATTAACTAGAGCTCATGGAGACGTAGCCTAAGAGTTGTGGTGAACTCCTAATTAATTTGCTGTCTTATGTGTGTGTTTTTACTGCTGCATTATTTACTGTTATATGTATTTATATATCAGTTTAAGCACATTCACATATCAACACAAACAATAGATTTTAAAGCATATAATCAATTTAAAACAAACATAAGCATACACCTATAATTTCAAGCATTTCTTAATTCCACATTGGTTAATTAATAAGAATTGGGAATATTCAAGCTTTGAAAGTGGGAGAGGTTCTTGTAAGTTAGACAAGAAGCCTAAGAGCCCCATTTTCAGATCATCTAAAGACTTACGATATTTCATTAATACAACATAAGATTCCTTTGAAGCCAAAAGAAAAACCTTATCAACTGAAACCTAGAAGGATAAATCCAGGCCTTCTACCAATTGTAGAAAGGGAGATTAAGAAAATGCTAGATGCGCAGATAATCCTCCCTCTTAGAAATTCTAATTGGGTTGCAAATCTAGTAACTCCTGTTAGAAAGAAAAATGGAGAAATAAGACTCTGTGTGGATTTTAGAAATCTGAACAAGGCATCATTAAAATATAATTATCCTTTGCCCAAAATGGATCAATTACTTCAAATGGTTTCAGCAACACAAAGACTTTCTATGCTTGATGAATTTTCAAGTTACAATTAGGTAAATGTTGATAGAGCAGACAGAGAGAAGAAAACCTTTACTACACCCTGGGGTACATTCATGTACGCTAGGATGTCATTTGGCTTAACCAATGCTGGAGAAACGTTTCAGAGAGCTATGGACATCACTTTTATGGGTTAGGTAAATAAATTTGTGGTTATTTATCTTGATGACATCACTGTTTTTTCTAAATCAAATCAGAAACATCTAAAGCACTTGATAAAGGTTTTTGACAGGTGTAAAAAGTTTGGAATATCATTGAATCCTAAGAAGTCCTTGTTTGCTGTCAAAGAAAGAAAAATGTTGGGCCATATTATTTGAAAGGAGGGAGTGGTAATTGATCCCAAATGAGTATCTGCCATTGAAACATTGACCTTACCTTGAAACAAGAAGGAGATTCAAGCTTTTTTAGGCAAGATCAATTTTCTAAGGAGGTTCATTCCAAATTATGCAGAGATTGTAAAAGATATAACTGACATGCTCCAAAAGGACCATGAAGTCAAATGGACTCCCTCTTCTAGGCATGCATTTGAACAAATAAAAGGGCTATTTTTGAGGCTCCCACCTTAGCCAACCCTGATTATACTAAGCCATTTAGTATTTTCTCTTTTGCCTCTGAAACAACCCTCGTTGCTGTTCTGTTACTAAAAAATGAAGATTCCCATGACCAACCCATAGCCTTTTTCAACAAGTTTATGAGAGATGCTAAGCTTAAATATGACATCATTGAGAAGCAAGCCTATGCCCTTATTCAAGCCCTGAAATCATTCAGAATGTATGTCTTACATTCACCTATTACTGCTTATTTCCCTAATAGTGTTGTGAAAATTGTCCCAACCCAACCAGACACTGATGGGAAAAGAGGTAGATGGATCACTAAAATTCTGGAATTTGATCTAACTATCAAGACTACCAAGCTAGTAAAAGGTCAAGGATTAGCCAAGCTTCTAGCTGAATCTAACTGCAAAGTACTTGGAATCAATTCTGTTTTAAAAATTCAAGGGAAGAATACACAAGAACCTTCTGTCCTTGCAGAAGGGGAGAATCCACAAGAACCTTCCCTTCATTCTAAGGGGGAGAATCCACAAGAACCTCTACCTTTAGAGCAGATCAATCCTATACACATTGATGAAAAATTCTTGTTGTCAAACTAGTATCAAGATATTGTAAATTTCTTGATCCATTTTGAGTGTCCAACGTCATTCTCCAAAACCCAGTGTAAAACCCTCAAGTTAAAATCAGTCAAGTATTGCATTATAAATGCAAATTTATATTGGAAAGATCCACTGAATATTTTGTTATTATGTTTAACAGAATCAAAAACAGAAGGAATCATTGATTAGTTTCATAGAGGATTTTGTGGGGGACGTTATGCTTGGAGAGCAACTGCGTACCAAATTTTGAGGGGAGGATTTTATTAGCCCACATTGTTCTTGCAAGTAAGGGCAAAGGTCAGAGGTTGTGTTCCATGTCAGATGTTTGCTGGTAAACAAAAATTAACAACTCTTCCACTTGTTCCATCAATAGTTTCAACATCTTTTTCTCAATGGGGATTAGATTTTGTTGGAGAGATTCACCCCACTTCAAGTAATCAGCATAGATGGATCCTCACTACAACAGATTACTTTACTAAATGGGTGGAAGCAATTCTAGTCAGAAATGCTACTGATGCAGTAGTAATTAAGTTTATTGAGGATAATATCTTATCTAGATTTGGTTGCCCAACTCAAATTGTCACTGATAATGCAACATCTTTTTCTAGTGTTAAATTGATTGAATTTTGCTAGAAATATCAGATTTTGTTACATCATTCAACTCCATATTACCCTCAAGGTAATGGCCTTGTAGAGTCATCAAACAAAAGTTTAGTAAAGGTAATAAAATGACTCTAGTTGATCATAAGAAGAGCTGGGATTCACATTTGATTTATGCAGTATGGGCAAACATAATTACTCCAAAGAGATCAACTAGCAAATCTCCATTTCAGTTAGTCTATGGGAAAGATGCAATTTTCCCTACTAACTTGGCCTTCCCTGTTTTAAAATTTCTACAGGATTCAACAGATGAACCTGATGATTTTTCAAGAAGAATAAATCAGATTATTGAACTTAATGAAAATAGAGATGAAGTTCAACATAAATTGCAAAAATATCAGAATAAGATGAAGGTCCCGTTTGACAGAAGAGCTAGGGAAAGGGACTTTAAGGAAGGTGATCTAGTTCTAAGATGGGATGCGAGGAGAGAAGAGAAAGGAAAGCATGACAAATTTGACAATCTATGGTTTGGACCTGTTAGAGCCTAGATTTATCTCAGGCTGAAAAGGTAAGCTTCTAGGTCCACATCAAACCACGCTTAGCCTCGTAGCTAGCCCTACGAGGACGGGAGAGGGCTCTCTCCGGGTCAATCTCAACAAAAGATAATCGATGGGGTTTGAGATGACTGATTTAACAACTAATCTTAGGCTAGGTATGACGTGCAAGGATTTAATTTGAGTTTTTGGGGGGTTTTGTGTTGGAAAAAGGGAAAGGCAAATTTGGGTCCAGGGATGAGGTCTAGTTTTTGCAGAGTTCTGATTGGGGCAAGAAAGACGATCATTTTGATGCTTTAGATTTGAATGAATGGATGGACCAGACCGGTGAGGAGCCAAGGAGGGCAAGAGAGTCTCAAGAGTCCTCCTCAAACAAAGGAAAACATGTAAAATTAAACAAAATTTCAAGGCAGAGCATAACATTCCAATGGATTCTACCTTAATCACTCATTTGTTTAATTTCAGAAGAAAAGAGAAGGGAAAATGATACACATAAACATCAGTGAACTTACAATTACATAGAGAAAAACATCATCAAAACACAAAGCCATGGATCCCAACAAGTGCTGCAAAATCCTGGTCTTTCCTTAGCCAGAAATGCAGAGATAGAATGTACAATGATGTGCTAAGCAATCCCAAGTGTCCAACACTGAAAATGACTCAAAAAATACATGATATAGACTAGCCCAACCCATTCCCATGCCTCTAGGGGTCTAGATCATCATTCTAGGAGCTGTTTGAACCAATTCTAAACAAGGAACTGAAATCTAGGCAATCAAACAACTTGCCTCTATATGCTAGGAAACTGATTCATTGATTTAATTTTCACTTTTTAGTGAATGAATCCTCTAGAACAAGTAAAAATGTGCCAATATTACATCATGGTCATCAAATTACATCATGGTAGATCAATAGTCACATCAAAAAGTAAAACTAGTCAAAACTGGGTGAATTTATGAGCTGAAGAGTGAAAATGAGGCCAAATTTCTTTATGCGCTGTGCCCAAATTCTCTATGCGTCGCACCACTTTGGAGCTGTTTTTGAAGCACTTTCTGAAGTCCAAATTGAGCTCATGATAGCGCGTTGGAAATCCCTGCTTGTCTACTTTCCAACCCAAGTGGAATTTCTGGATTTGGATGTCATTTTCCCTTCCACAACTTCAATCTCCCAACACTGCTTCCTGTGTGTCAAAATAGGGGCAGTGAGGTCATTTTTGGAGTGTTTTTTGACCTTTTGAGGGCTCAAAAACTCCTCAAATTTCTTGGCCATGGAAAAGCAAGCATAAAATTTGATGACAAATATAGAAATGCAAAGTTTTTGTGATTTGGAGCTCCCTAGCAAAAGCGAGTGCCACGTGGCACGACGCATAGGGAGGAAAACCCTGTTTTTTAGTGCAAAAAATTTTCAAAATGCAAAAATTGCTCCAAATTTCTTGAAACTTGGGCTAGACTTTCTCTATCAAGAGCTATGATGGGCCAAGGATGCCTCAGCCAATATCTGGAGTCGATCATGCTCTTTCTTCCTTCTTTGCCTTTTTGATGCCTTCCTTAGTTTTGCCTTTAAATTCCTTATTTGCGCCATGCAAACCTTGTTCCGCGCCATGTAGTGAAAAGCCATGTGTCTCAGCAATGCCTTGTCTCTATCGGCCTTGTACAGCAGTCTCTCCAAGTGGATGTTGACTCTCTCAAGCCAAGACTCCCGATCAGCATTGATCTTTTGCTCAAGTGAAGTAAACTCCGCCCTTCTCCTTTGGGCAGCTTGGCGGTTTTTCTTTATGTTTTTGCCACCTCTATGAGGCCTCCTGGGTGCATGTGCCTCTGCTGGTGAATCACTTTGGGTCTCCTCTTCATAACCATATGAAGAATCAGATGCCATGTCTGCTGGTAGATAGACTGTCTTGGAGAAATAGGTGCTGATGCATTTGACCTCTGCCACCAAGGGAAAACAATGAAATGAGGGACTGTGGGAGAGGAAACAGTGAAGGATTTGAGGGATTTTTGGGATAGGGTTTAGTTAGGGAGATATGGGATGGTTTGGGAGTTTATGTATAGGATTAGGGTTTAGGGTTTTACATTAGGAAATTTGGGAAAGGGAACTTGGGATAGGGGATGAATGAATTTAAGGGGTAGTGGAACTTAGGGAATAATGAAAATAAAGGAAAAATGAGATGAGGGAGTGAATTTGGTGACAAAACAGTGCATTGAAACCCTAGCAGCAAGTTTCTTTGCAAAAGATGAAACAATGATAGTACATGGATTTTACATATGCACATAAATGTGCTCTCATCAATACATGCCCAAAACATGAAATTTCATGAGTACATGGCAACAATGAGTATCAACATATGCTCCATGTGGAAACAACAATAAAAATGTAATAGCCATCAAGTGCAAGGGCCTCCACGAGCTATGACATAAGCTCTTGAAATGTAGCAGCAACAAATTGAGGTACTAACATCATCTTATGCTAGTACATGGCCACTCAATGCCACGACCATTTGTCACAAGACTGATACATGCGTTTTTGGGTAATTTGAGCGAATCCTGGAAGTTTTTGGGCTCTCTGGCTGTATGCGCGGTGCATCCAGCCCAATGCGCTATGCCTTCCCTATGCGCCATGCCAGTGTATTTTTGCACTGACAAATGCAACCTAATGCGCCGCGCTAGTTGCCCAATGCGCCGTGCCACCAAACCTTGTTTTTTACTGCTTTTTGCAGAAGACTTTTGGAGGCCTTCCCGGTGTCCAAATTGGGTGCAAGATAGCTTGTTGAAAATTTCTTTGAGTCTACTTTCAAACCCAACTAGAATTTTTCAATTTTGAGTTCATTTTCCTTGTCAAAAATAAAATATCTCAAGATTGGTCAAAATGTGCCAAATGAGGCTGCCTCAAGGCAGAGTGCTGTTGCAGTCAACTTTTGAAGGTGTTCCTCAACTCCAAATTGAGCTCATGATAGCTCATTGGAAAGATCTTTGTGTCTAGGTATCATTTTACTTATCAAGAAAGTCATTTCGCCAACCAAGCTAGAAGAAAACTTGATTTTCCGAAGGTCACTTCAGAGGTGCATCAATTCTCCCGAGGCAATTTTATTTTTGACATTTCTATAAAACCATGACACCTATGTAAAAAGTGAAGGAGGTTTTTCTTCCTTGGCCTATTGTGGAAAAAAACCTCTCTCAGGGTTTCCAAATTCATCTTTCCTTGCTCAAAAGCATCATTTGAGTAAAACCTACCTCGATGTGTGGAACAGGGATTTGTCGAAATGAAGCGAAACGAAGGGGATAAGGGGCTCCTAAATTCTTGAGAAAATTTTTGGAAGTAGGGAGAGATGTTAGGAAGTAGGGGAAAGTGGAATTTCAAAGATTGAGTGAGGGAAATGGGTGAAAAAAGGCAAAAGACAGGTCTAGCCTAGAAAATAGGGTTTGTAGCAAGAAACTAGGGTTTGTGCGAAAATGAGGAATTTGGGGGATTTTAGTGATGGGAAGTGTTTAATAAGGTAAATTAAGGATAGGGGAAGGTGTATGAACATCAAGATACAAGTTTTGCTGATGATTTGACCATCCAAGAGAAATTGCCTTCAAAACCCTAGGAGAGGGAAACGAATTTTGCCTAGGCACAACTGAAGCATGAACAAGGTGTAAAATGACACATTGGAACTTGACATGATGATGACAAACCTCTGAATGATGGTACACTCAGCTGAATGGTGACACAGACTGACATTTGGACAACTTTGAAAGGAGTGAAATCAAACCCTAGACCTAATGCTTAGTGACCAAATTTTGCTTGAAGACTCACTGAAATGACAAAATTTGACCTTGACACCTTAAAACACTTTGTAAGAGCATGTTTTATCACTGGAGGAAGGCTGCAAAGACTGACACTAACATTGGCTCCAATGGGGATGGTATCTCCTTGGAGGTGCCAAGAACGACAGATCATTGAGAGAGCAGACCAGTGCCTTATCCATTGGGCAATGGAATCAAAAACTCAAGCTGAAATGCATGAATGAAAATTGATGACTTGATGACACAAATTGACTCTCACTCAACTAAAAACTGACTCAATACTTAAACACAACTGAAAAATTGGAAATGATGCTCAAAGTAGAGCTTATTCATCAAAACCTACTCGAACAGTTTCATTCATCACCTGATTAAGTGAAATGAAACAACCAATGCAACCAAGTAAGTATTCCGGCTGCTGTTTGAATTCTCCGCAAGTGCTTGCTTATGAACAACAAGAGAGAACCACTGAAAGGAAACTTCCATGAAGACATGTGAACAGATCCGTTGAATACTATGGATTCTCTATCCGCCTCCAAAAACACTGCATAAGGATCTCGAAATTCATGCACACTGGGACTTAGCTCATCCAATGGATTACTTCTTTTCTCTTCATACCATGAATGCAAACTTTGATCTGAGCTTTGTGACGAGACTCCTGTTGAAAATGACAAAGAAACCGGTTGCCAGATCAAGTTTGTATCAATACTTTTGTCAAGTTCACAGATAGGAGAAGGACTTTGACTACAGACATCATCCAACACATCAGCTATTGGATCGTGAAAAACTTGAAAAGATTTCTGAAACCCATTTTATATTGGTTCCAATGAGATTGCATGACTTTCCACAGGCTGCTCATTTGAAGAAATACTATGCAAAATTTCCTTCAAAAACTGAAATGATTCAAAACAGAAAGGTACGAAATCATCTTGCATCATTTGATCATATGATTCAGCTTCCAAATATTCATCTACAACCTGACATTCAATGGCATTCGAGGGCTGCAAATCTGTATATGATAATTCTTGAACAAGGTTTTCATTTCCCTCGAAAAGTTTCAGATCAAGACTTGTTGACAGTTGATTTCTTATTGCATGAATGTTGTCTGATGAATTGAACCGAAGCAAAACAAAAAGGCAAAGACCCTTCACTTACTTCAAAATTTGCTGCACTTTCCTCGTCACTATCATAGCTGATATGCATTGGTTGATCACTGTACTCAAGCTGCTGAAAGTGAACTTCTTCCTCCCACAAACTAGCTGCTGATTTGTCTGCAAGATTAGATTCTGTTTGGAGAACATAATCATTATCATACTGATCAAACTGAGGCAAATCATCAGTATAAAACACATAACCAAGCATACATGTTATATCAACAGATCTCTCTTCTCCAAGATGATTTATAAAACAATCGTTATCAAATCTATGACAACTGGGATAAGAAACAAAATGTTTTGGATCAACAACTTGTTCTTCTTCAATCAGCAAGCCATGGGCTTGAACATCATCATCATTCCTTGCGGTGATCCTTTGCATCATATCTTCCACTGCACTTACCAAAATGTCAAGCTTTATCTCTAAAGATGTCGGTTCCTCCGTATCTATGTTTTTCATCTCTTTTTCCTTCAACTCTTCCCTTTGGATAAGCAAATGAGCCTCTACATCTACTGCACTGTTCTGCATCTCTTCAAGTGTTGCAGGATTCCTTTCTCTCAGCTGAAATTCCATTTCCGGATCAAAGGAAGCCGGGTAGTGCAAGAGAGCGGATCCAGGAGGAGGTCTTATATCAACAGGCATCGAAAAATAGACTTGGTTAAATCTGGCAGAAAATTGTTGTACTGTCTCCCCTAGTTGTCTTTTCAGCTGGTTATACTCTTCTATAATCAAGAAAAGGTTTTGTCTTACCACCCACCTATCGAGGAAAACTTTGACGAATAGCTGGAAATCTGAGATGCTCGCCTCAGGCAGGGTTTTGAACCAATTCTTGACTTTGCCTTGCAAAGAAAGAGCAAAAAGCCTTATACTGACATCTTCTTCATCAACTTCAAAAAGGTCAAGGAAAGACTCAAAATTCAGTACATGTCTCTCAGCAGTGATGTTGTCGCATTCACCATCAAATCTTGGTAGATATAGGTCATGATTTCTAGGGAAAGCATGGGATATAGGAGGTAAAATCAGAGGCTTGTATCGATCTGGAATTTTACAAGGTAGTGGGGTATGTACAGAAAGTATAGAATCAGTCTTGGTCTCTTGGGGCTCATCAATTTGAAGATGGTCATCACAAGATTCAGGAAAAGGGTCTTGATCAAGCTCAAAGGCATGTAAATCTTTGGTATTTACAATCTTCAAAGGGAAGGAATCAAATGCAGGCTGAGGATCTCTTCTCAAGCACAATATACTTTTCAAAGCCTTTTTGACATTCTCGGGAAAATAGAAGAAATAATTTATGACAAAGAACAAAATGTCTTGGATGAAATTCCAACTTGAATACCTGATCTGTCCATATTGTCCTTTCATGTTTCTGCTGGTCAGATTCATCCTCCAGTGGAGTCCTTGGATCCGATCTCAAAACTGATTTGGAATCGCTAGGTGAATGATTTCAGCCTTGCTGTGTCTGATCGTTGTCCACCATCAACAATCAGATCTGAACTTGATACATGTACTGGGGTGATCGTTTAGATCAGATGTTCAATTTATAAACTAGACCAGAGATTGACTGAAGCAGCTTTCATCTACTTTCGCTAATGCAAAGCAAAAGCATTTCGAACGCTACCTAGCTAACTTTAGGCTCCGTCTGTAGTCAACAAAGCCAAACATTGAAAATAAGCTTTCTTCCCCAGTGGAGTCGCCACTATGTTAGAGCCTAGATTTACCTCAAGCTGAAAAGGTAAGCTTCTAGGTCCACATCAAACCACGCTCAGCCTCGTAGCTAGCCCTACGAGGACAGGAGAGGGCTCTCTCCGGGTCAGTCTCAGCAAAAGATAATCGATGGGGCTTGAGATGACTGATTTAACAACTAATCTTAGGCTAGGTATGAAGTGCAAGGATTTAATTTGAGTTTTTGGGGGGTTTTGTGTTGGAAAAAGGGAAAGGCAAATTTGGGTCCAGGGATGAGGCCTAGTTTTTGCAGAGTTCTGATTGGGGCAAGAAAGGCAATCATTTTGATGCTTTAGATTTGAATGAATGGATGGACCAGATCGGTGAGGGGCCAAGGAGGGCAAGAGAGTCTCAAGAGTCCTCCTCAAACAGATGAGAATATGTAAAATTAAACAAAATTTCAAGGCAGAGCATAACATTCCAATGGATTCTACCTTAATCACTCATTTGTTTAATTTTAGAAGAAAAGAGAAGGGAAAACGATACACATAAACATCAGTGAACTTACAATTACATAGAGAAAAAAATCATCAAAACACAAAGCCACATGGATCCCAACAAGTGCTGCAAAATCTTGGTCTTTCCTTAGCCAAAAATGCAGAGATAGAATGTACAATGATGTGCCAAGCAATCCCAAGTGTCCAACACTGAAAATGACTCAGAACATACATGATATAAATTAGCCCAACCCATTCCCATGCCTCTAGGGGTCGAGTTCATCATTCTAGGAGCCGTTTAAACCAATTTTAAACAAGGAACTGAAATCTAGGCAATCAAACAACTTGCCTCTATATGCTAGGAAACTGATTCATTCATTTAATTTTCACTTTTTAGTGAATGAACCCTCTAGAACAAGTAAAAATGTGCCAATATTACATCATGGTAGATCAATAGTTACATCAAAAAGTAAAACTAGTCAAAACTGGGCGAATTTCTGAGTTGAAGAGTGAAAATGAGGCCAAATTTCTCTATGCGCCGTGCCCAAATTCTCTATGCATCGTGCCACTTTGGAGCTGTTTTTGAGGCACTTCCCGAAGTCCAAATTGAGCTCATGATAGTGCGTTGGAAATCCCTGCCTGTATAATTTCCAACCCAAGTGGAATTTCTGGATTTGGATGTCATTTGCCTCTCCAAAACTTCAATCTCCCAACACTGCTTCCTGTGTGTCAAAATAGGGGCAGTGAGGTCATTTTTTGAGTGTTTTTTGACCTTTTGAGGGCTCAAAACCTCCTGAAATTTCCTGGCCATGGACAAGCAAGCATAACGTTTGATGACAAATCTAGAAATGCAAAGTTTTTGTGATTTGGAGCTCCCTAGCAAAAGCGAGCGCCACATGGCGCAACACATAGGGAGGAAAACCCTGTTTTTTAGTGCAAAAAATTTTCAAAATGCAAAAATTGCTCCAAATTTCTTGAAATTTGGGCTGGACTTTCTATATCAAGAGCTATGATGGGCCAAGGATGCCTAAGCCAATATCCGGAGTCGATCATGCTCTTTTTGCCTTCTTTTCCTTTTTGATGCCTTCCTTAGTTTTGCCTTTAAATTCCTTATTCGCGCCTTGCAAACATTATTCCATGCCATGTAGTGAAAAACCATGTGTCTCAAAAATGCCTTGTCTCTATCGGCCTTGTCTAGTAGTCTCTCCGAGTGGATGTTGACTCTCTCAAGCCAAGACTCCCGATCAACAATGATCTTTTTCTCAAGTGAAGTAAACTCCACCCTTCTCCTTTGGGCAACTTGGCGGTTTTTCTTTATGTTTTTGCCACCTCTATGAGGCCTCCTGGGTGCATGTGCCTCTGCTAGTGAATCACTTTGGGTCTCCTCTTCATAACCATATGAAGAATCAGATGCCATGTCTGCTGGTAGATAGACTGTCTTGGAGAAATAGGTGCTGATGCGTTTGACCTCTGCCACCAAGGGAAAACAGTGAAATGAGGGACTGTGGGAGAGGAAACAGTGAAGGATTTGAGGGATTGTTGGGATAGGGTTTAGTTAGGGAGATATGGGATGGTTTGGGAGTTTATGTATAGGATTAGGGTTTAGGGTTTTACATTAGGAAATTTGGGAAAGGGAACTTGAGATAGGGGATGAATGAATTTAAGGGGTAGTGGAACTTAGGGAATAATGAAAACAAGGAAAAAATGAGATGAGGGAGTGAATTTGGTGACAAAACAGTGCATTGAAACCCTAGCAGCAAGTTTCTTTGCAAAAGATGAAACAATGATAGTACATGGATTTTACATATGCACATAAATGTGCTCTCATCAATACATGCCCAAAACATGAAATTTCACGAGTACATGGCAACAATGAGCATCAACATATGCTCCATGTGGAAAAAACAATAAAAATGTAATATCTATCAAGTGCAAGGGCCTCCACGAGCTATGACATAAGCTCTCGAAATGTAGCAGCAACAAATTGAGGTACTAACATCATCTTATGCTAGCACATGGCCACTCAATGCCTCGGCCATTTGTCACAAGACCGATCCATGCGTTTTTGGGCAATTTGAGCGAATCCTGGAAGTTTTTGGGTTCTTTGGCTGTATGCGCCGCGCATCTAGCCTAATGCGCCGTGCCTTCCCTATGCGCCATGCCAGTGTATTTTTGCACTGAGAAATGCAGCCCAATGCGCCGCGCCACCAAACCCTGTTTTTTAGTGCTTTTTGCAAGAGACTTTTGGAGGCCTTCCCGGTGTCCAAATTGGGTGCAGGATAGCTCGTTGGAAAGGTATTTGAGTCTACGTTCCAACCCAACTATAATGTTTCAATTTTGAGTTCATTTTCCTTGTCAAAGATCAAATCTCCCAAGATTGGGAAAAATGTGCCAAATGAGGCTACCTCAAGGGAGAGTGCTGTTGCAGTCAACTTTTGAAGGTGTTCCTCAACTCCAAATTGAGCTCATGATAGCTCATTAGAAACATCTTTGTGTCTAATTATCATTTTACTTATCAAGAAAGTAATTTGGCCAACCAAGCTAGGAGAAATATTGATTTTACCAAGGTCACTTCAGAGGTGCATCAATTCTCCCGAGGCAATTGTATTTTTGACATTTCTCTAAAACCATGACACCTGTGTAAAAAGTGAAGGAGGTTTTCTTCCTTGGCCTATTGTGGAAGAAAACCTCTCTCAGTTTTTCCAAATTCATCTTTCCTTGCTCAGAAGCATCGTTTGAGTAAAACCTACCCCGATGTGTGGAACAAGGATTTGTCGAAATGAAGCAAAACGAAGGGGATAAGGTGCTCCTAAATTCTTAAGAAAATTTTTGGAAGTAGGGAGAGATGTTAGGAAGTAGGGGAAAGTGGAATTTCAAAGATTGAGTGAGGGAAAGGGGTGAAAAAAGGCAAAAAACAGGTCTAGCCTAGAAAATAGGGTTTGTGCGAAAATGAGGAATTTGGGGGATCTCAGTGATGGGAAGTGTTTAATAAGGTACATTAAGGATAGGGGAAGGTGTATGAACATAAAGATACAAGTTTTGCTGATGATTTGACCATCCAAGAGAAATTGCCTTCAAAACCCTAGGAGAGGGAAACGAACTTTGCTTAGGCGCAACTGAAGCATGAACAAGGTGTAAAATGACCCATTGGAACTTGACATGATGATGACAACCCTCTGAATGATGGTACACTCAGCTGAATGGTGACACATATTGACATTTGGACAACTTTTAAAGGAGTGAAATCAAACCCTAGACCTAATGCCTAGTGACCAAATTTTGCTTGAAGACTCACTGAAATGACAAAATTTGACCTTGACACCTTAAAATCACTTTGTAAGAGCATGTTTGATCACTGGAGGAAGGCTGCAAAGATTGAAACTAACAAAACCTTTAGCAATTGTTGAAGTAAAGGGTAACAACACTTTTTTGCTACAAAATCTTGAGGGGCTATATTCCACTTATCCTGTAAACGGAAGGTTTCTCAAACATTACATTCAGTACTAAGAAGTTGAAATAGCTTTCATTGTAAATAATCCGGTTTTCTTTTACCTTTCAAGATGTCAGTGTGAGTTTCTTACAGCAAGGACTCCATAGCCCGAGGAGAAGGCACATGGATCTGCAGGTTCTCTGCATTCTACAGGAGAAAGCAGTCCCTAGTTGGAGCCAATATTGTAACATTTTTTGGTTTTGATAAGATAGAATATTTGAAAAAATGTTAAGTTAGGATATGGACATAACAATAGTGAATAAACTGTTTTAAAAATATATTTTGATGATGATATCCATATCAAAGAAAATGTTAGGGTAGATGTCCTAAAAAATGAAGACACAAGAAAATGTTAGGTTAGAAAGAAAAGAAAACAAATAAACTCTGAAAGTGGGCAAGTATAATGCCACTACTATTTCTCTGTAAAATAATGGTTGTGTGCAGCTTGTCTTAAATGCTACAACCCATGACAGTCAAATAGTTTAATCTTGACTGCTTCATGCTTTAAATTTGATGTTATAGTTAAAGAATAAAGATCTGGGCAAACTGTCTAATCTTGGCAGATCAGTAGTTAGGTAGAGAATAATAGGGTGCTCATCATTGTAATCTGAGCCATTGGATGTTATAAGGGTAGAATTAGATAGTTTGTTTTTGTTAAATAAAAAAAAGGAAAAGGGTTTGCTAGCTTAAATGCACCCATTAAGTGAAAAAAAAATGATAGGATAAGCAAAGGGTAAGTAGAGAAAAGTTGCAGAAGTTTAATGACTGATTGGACAAAATGTACATTTATCATGTTTTACCATATGTTTCTATGTCCATGGGGCAATCATTCAAAACAAGTGAAGGTCTACAAGATCAATTAATTAACTTCCATCATCCTCATCATCTTTATATTTACTAATTTACCCTTCCCACCTTCATACATTTATATTCATTCATTTTCCATATAAAACCCCTTTTCTTAAGGTAAAATTCTTTTTTACCTAAGAAAAGTGAAAACCCCATGTAAAATCCCTTTTACCATGTAAAATCCATTTTTACCCAAAAAAACCACAAAAATATGTTTTCCCTAAGTATTGATGCACATATGAAAAGCAAATGACCCGTAAAAAGCATAATACTTAGTACTATTTCTCTTTTCTGCCTACATTTCCCCTTTTCCGCCTATATTTCCATATTAACACTAACTATAGTATTAAACCCCTAAACAAGTCCTATATTATTAACTCCTTTATAAAATAACCAGAAACTTTAGTTTTATAATAAAACTATGTATTTTCATATCGCATCGCAATATTGGCGGATCACAATCTTTCAATGTGCATCCACTTTCCCCGACTGCGATATGCGATCAACGATGGGCTCGGACCCGACCAAATATATATTATAATCCATATTCATATCACATCCACCTCTATTGCAAGTACCGCTAATAGCATAACCCTCCACCATTGCGAAATGCGATTGCGATGCGCCTGGACCCGACGTGGATATATATCATATTCCATAGCCATATCGCATCTGCCCCTCATCGCAAGTCCCACTAAAGCACCAACCCTCCGCCATTGTGATCCCTAATTGCGATGGGAACCTAGACCTGATCGCAATTTTAACCATGTTTTATTCCCATGCTGCGTTCGGCCCCTATCACATTCCTTTGCGATGGGCCTTCCTCTGCTAAAACTATGATTACGATATGTGATATGAATCCGGACCCGACGACATTTATCCGCTCGCATTCATATTATTTCAAGTCCGCCATTATGTGTTTTGCAATGGATTTCTTCGTTAAAACGTTTTTTTATGATTTTAACGAAGAATTAACCGCGATTGCGATATGCGATAAACCCGGACCCAAAGTCATTCATTCGCCCAAGTTAATAAAATTTCAAGTCTGCCATATGTGTTTAGCAAAGGTTTTATTTGTGAAATCATTTTTACGATTTAAATGAAGAATTAACCTTAAAACCTCCATTTCAACGCTAATCTTGGTTTTTAACCATAATAAAGCCATTGCTTCCATAATTAACCGATGGGACCCTTCGTACTACTCTTTCACTCCATCATCATCTGATCTAAGCCATTAAAATCCAACGGCCCTCGGCGATTTTAGGTTAGCTCTCTGTACGGGCATTACCCACCCGAAAAGCGGTTTTTCACCATCCTCCATTGCTATGTGTCATACTCATATCGTATCGGGTGAACCCTTTCTGAAACCACCCACGCCTTATAAGCGGTGCGATGAAAACCGCCTCCTCCATAACGACAAAATAGCCACTGTTCATCCTTGCGCAATAATTCAAAAAATGAACTATTTTTCTATTTAAAACAAAAAATTCCATTTTGCTCTGTTTTGCTTGTTTTACATAACGAAGCCTCCACAAGCCACTGCGACCAATAAAACCATCATTTTACCTTCCGATACGCTCCGAGCTCCTCCCAATATCCCTTTAAGCTCAAAAAAAGCCATTGACGATAGTCTCTGTCACATTGTTTCTCTTAACAATTTCTGTGTTTTGCAGGTAAAAACGCTTGTTTCCAGGCTTACAAAGAAAAATCCTGCATGCAGTTTGAAGACAAATTATGAAGATTTACTGTTGAAAAACACAGTAAAAACCATAAAATTCACAGTAAAGGAAAAGGGGAACACAATAAAGGTTAATGAACAAGGTCAAATGATTTTCACAGAGTTTAAAGAGTATCAGATGGAAGATCCAATGAAGAAATCAACCAAGCATAAATGATTCAAACAGTCAAGCAACTTAAAGGGGCAAAATATCAAACAACAAAGCCAACACAACCTGAATAAAAGGGGACACCAAGAAGCAGTTCAATAGTTGCCTCTATATTCTTGTATGAAGATCTTTCCTTTCCTAGAATAAATCTTAATCAGTTTTGGGATATTTCCTTAGTTTCATTATTGTATAAATAACTCTCTTCTCGAGTTGTTATGGGTTCAAAGTTGAAGGTTCATTATTCATTGCTTGTACAGTCTTGATTGTTCATGCTACTTTGAACCTAGAAGCCACCTTTGAAGGAATATTTTGTGGACACTTGATGTACTTAGTTTTTCTAGAACCTTAATACAAAGCAAAGGATTCTGAATTTGATTTCACACAATTTGTGTTATCCTGTAAGTTTTTCTAGTTTTCAATCATTATGTTTTCCTTCATATGCTAATGACTTATAGAGATATCTAGGTAGGAACAATTTGTGTCTCAATTGATTCCTATAAGCTTTTGAAGTGATAATCTATTAAGAGATTGGATTAATGAACTGTCTGTTTAGCTAATCCCCTCTAATAAATAAATCATCAGCATCTTGTATAAGCTTAAGTATACTGCCTTGAACCTGTGGAATGTAGTTTAGAAGGTTTTCCTACTTATGATTGCTCTGTTTTACAGTTTGGAAACTGTGATAATCATATTATTTTATGTCTTCCTGTCACCACTATTTTGACCTATATCACTGTGCAAAGATTTATAGCAGCCCTTTGCTGAAATATTAATATTATCCAAAGGATTAAGTATCATCAACTCTACCTTTATCTTCATTCATTGGTCTTCCAAAACTAAAACCAAAAACCTCAAAACAATTATTTTAGATACTCTGGCATTGGTAGCTGACCTACTACTATCTCAGCAGTGCAACACGACCCATAAGCATCAGTCGCTCGCAGACAGTGTAGATGAGAGCGACCTCGTTCAAATCTAAGGTTCTGAAATCTTGACATCAATTAGCTTCAATGATATGGTAGATTTGGGTTTCTTTGCTGTTATAACATATCTGGAGATCTGGTTCATTGTTATCCACTATAAATCTTATATATTGAGGTCATTGTACTCTCTGTTGAAATCTTTTTATGACGATCTACTAAAGAAGAAGATTTGAAAGGGTTTTCCCCTAGGGGGTTTTTTTCCCTGGTCTTGGACCAATCTATTGTCTCTTATGGTTGTGTTGTTGTCTTCTCTATCACTGCATATATTGTTCTTTCTTTAGTTACGTTTATGATTGATATACTGCTAACAAATTGGATGCATTGATAATGAAAAGATAAATTGGGCTAAAGTAACTGATAAAGAATTGAACAATCTAAAAATTTAACATGGTATCAGAGCTAAGGTGAAAGTCAAGCCCAAGAGAAGATAAGCTTTGAATCCCTCTCTGTCAGATCACAGAACACCTATTCAAGGACAAGATGTCGTCTTATACCTTCAAGGAGCATAAAAGTTGGGTGATGCATTAAGCTTTGCTGCTTGGAAAGTCAGATTAGAGATCATAGCTGACAATAATGATGTGATGGAATACATCCAAGGAAGAATGCCCAAGCCTCCAGAAAATGCTTCCGCTTCTCTCAAGAACAAGTACAAGAAAGGTGAGTCTAAAGCAAAGCAAATTATAACTGATGGTTTACAAGATCATTTATTTGCTTATGTTGGGAATTTAAGAGAGTCTAAAGATATGTATGACAAGACATACGACATGTATGAAGTGAACAACTTGAATGAAATCATCACTTTGAAAGATTAACTCAAGGAAACTAAGATGACCAAAGGGGAAATAGTTCAATCCTACATTATGAGGATCTATCGCATTAGAGATCAATTGCAGAGAGTTGGAGAAATGCCTGATTGAGAGCTATTAGTTGTGACTCTTAGAGGTCTCCCTCCTATTTGGGAAATATTGATTACTAGAATAAGCAACAACAATGTCCTTCCGACATTTGATGAAATTGTTGGAAAGCTCACTTAAGAAGAGTCAAGAATGATTGCAAGAGGAAGGATTCAAAAACAAGAAGAGGGAGAGCCTGCTGCATATACCTCTCATGATAAAAGGAAGAAGGCAAAAGGGGGTCCATCAATGAAGCCTCCTTCTCATAATTCAAAAGGAAGATATGACAAATCATTATCTCATATTGAATGCTTCAATTATCACAAGGTAGGTCATTATACTCGTGACTGTGCCGAAAGGAACAAGATACATCACTACAAAACTAGAGGCAACTTCAATATCAAAAGAATAAAGGACTATCAAAAGAAGAACCATGACATGAGATATGAAAGAAGAAGAAGAGACTCCTCAAGCGAATGTGAAAAAAATCGTCCTCCTCAAAAGAAATCGAAGGCTTCCAGGTATGAAAGTAATGCAATAAATAGATATGAATACATTCTCATTTCTACTCTTACTAGTTCTTATCCACCGGATCCACAGGATAGTTGGTTGGTTGATAGTGGGGCCACTCATAATTTCTCTTCTTATAAAGAAGTCCTTTCTAATCTGGTAGAGAGGGAGACTAAGCTAAAGATAATTCTTGGAGACAACTCTACTCATCTCGTGAAAGGTTTTGGGTTCGTCAAATTTCAACTAAATTTTTGGGAATCAGTTCTGCTACATGATGTCATGTATGTACCAGGATTAATGAAGAATCTAGTATCTGTATCTGCATTGGAAGACAAGGGGATGAGGGTTGCCTTCATCAAAGATAAAGTTCTAACTTGGCCTGCTAATTCACCTATGAAGGATGCCTTCACACTAGGATCGAGATTTCAAGGACTCTATAGGGTCACTCGAAGACCTCTCTTTGCATTGGTTCATAATACCAATCATTTGAGTGAATTATGGCACCATAGACTAGCTCATCTTCACTATGATGCACTTCCGAAATTGAATAAATTGGTCTCTAGTATTCTCGATGTTCAAACTCATCATGATAGAGTTTTCCCAGGTTGCGCAAGTGGAAAGAAAAGAAGGGGACCATTTCCCTCGAGTAAGAACAAGACTCATGACATCCTTCATCTCATTCACTCTGATATATGTGGTCCAATGCCTATACATTCTATGGGTGGTCATCTCTACTACATCACTTTTATTGACGACTTCTCAAGAAAGACATGGATATATTATCTTAAGCACAAGGATGAAGCCTTTGAAACTTTCAAGGAATTCAAAACCTTGATCAAAAATCAATCAACAAAGAGAATCAAAGTCTTCATGTCCAATAACGGAGGAAAATACATGTCAAAAGAATTCATAGCATTTTGCAAGAAAGACAAAATCAAGAAGGAAACAATTGTGCCATATACTCCTGAATAGAATGGTCTAGCCGAAAGAAAGAACAGGTCTATATTAGAAGCTGCTCGTGCTATGCTACATGATCAAAAGGTGCCAAAGTTCCTTTGGGCTAAAGCGACATCTACTACTGTATATGTTCAGAACAGGGTGCCTCATCAAGCATTAGAAAACACGATTGCTGAAGAAATATTGATAGGCACTAAACCTGATACGAATGATCTTCGTTTATTTGGATGCCCAATATATTATCATGTACCAAAAGACAAAAGGAACAAATTGGAAGCTACTGGCAGAAAATGTACATTTTTAGGTTATTGTGAAAATTTTAAAGCATATAGAATTTATATTCTTGGTTAGAGGAAGGTTGAAATTAGTAGTGACATAACATTTGATGAAGATTCAGCTCTTTGTAAAGCAAGAGATCTTCTTCCACCTCCTCTTCCCAAGGAAGAGAATGATGACTAGGATATTCTAGATGGTCCGTCTGCACCTGAGTCCAATATGGTTGATAATCCCATAAAGCTTATGGATCCATTAGATCCTCCTCCAAGTGATCCTTCCTCCAAGAAGAGACCGCTTATACTTTACAGGATATTGAAAGAAATGTCCCCATTCACAGATCATTCAGAGAATGGAAACAACCATGCAAGTATCAAGGATATGTTGCTGCTATGAGTACTATGATTCAAGCCGAACCATCCTCATTCGAAGGAGCTGTGATAGAAAAAGTTTGGAAGGATGCTATGGCTGAAGAATATGAATCAATTATGAAAATAATGTATGGGACGTTTTACCTAGATGGAAAGCGAAGTCTGTTGTGACTTCAAAATGGCTATTCAAAATCAAACATGGAATTGATGGCAACATTGAGAAATATAAAGCAAGGTTCGTGGCTGGAGGCATCTCTCAGAAAGAGGGAGAAGATTATGATGACATATTTTCTCCTGTAGTTCTATATACAACCATCCATTATATAGTTTCCCTTCCTGCAAGTTAGGGATGGACTCTTCAATAGATGGATGTAAATACCACATTTCTTCATGGCATGTTACATGAAGAAGTATATGTTGAACAATCACAAGGATTAGAAGTGGAGGATTGAAGAACTCATGTTTGCAAGTTGAAGAAGGCATTATACGGTTTGAATCAAGCTCTCCGAGCTTGGTATGCACGTATTGACAGTTACTTAGTAAAGCCGGGATTCATAAGAAGCAATGCCGATCCCAACCTCTACTTCAAGGTTGTCCAAGGTATGCCATTGATTTTGGTTTTATAGGTTGACATTCTATTTTTGACATGTAGTGATCCTTTGATGATCGAATGTAAGAGGAAGCTAGTCTCAAAGTTTGAGATGAAAGACCTTGGTTTCATGCATTACTTTTTGGGCCTTGAAGTGTGGAAAAAGTCTGGTGAGATTTTCCTTTCATAAGGAAAATACATTGTAAAGCTGCTGGAAAGATTTGGAATGACTGAATGTAAATCTATGGTCACTCCAATGGAAATGAACTTCAAGAAATTATGTGGAGATGCTGCAGGACCAGAATTAGAAAATCCATCTTAGTACATAAAACTAATTGGAGCTCTAATGTTCCTTGCGAACGCCCACCAGACATATGCTATGTAGTAAACACTTTGAGTCAATTCATGATTGATCCTCACCACACACATTGGATAGCTTCCAGACACATATTGAGATATTTACATGGGTTGATTACACTTATCCTGAGATATTCTGCAGGAAATGTTCAACTTCATGGACAAACTGACGCTGATTGGTCTGGAAACGGTATTGACAGAAAGAGTACATCTGGATGCTTCTTTAGCCTTGGATATTCCATGATATCTTGGATAAGAAGGAAACAAAAGTCTGTAGTTTTGAGCATAACCGAAGCATAATACATTGATGCTAGCATGGCTAGTTGTGAAGTAGTCTGGTTGAGAAAGCTCTTTGGAGAGCTACTTGAGCAAGTCCTGGATACTACAATAATATACTGTGACAACAAGAGTGGGATCCGTTTGGCATAAAATCCCGTGTTTCATGAAAAGTCCAAGCATATTGAAATTCGATATCACTTCATTCGAGACATGATACAGAGAGGAGCTTTCAAGCTCCATCACATATCAACAGATGAAAATATTGTTGACATTATCACCAAGTCATTACCTAAAGGAAAGTTCTTGGTCTTCAGCGAGCAGCTTGGACTGATGGATGTGGCCCCTCCTAATAAGGGGTAGTGCTGATCGAGAACACTGAGCCAACTCTTCCCCCTTATTTGAGCTCTCGGGGTGAGGAATTGAGGGAAAAGGGATACTGGGGTTGAAGGAAATCTGGACAATAGGGAACTCCCCTACTTGTTACCCATAGGGCAGTTTGGTTGAGAAATCTCTTTGGAGAGATACTTGAGCAGGTCCTGGATACTACAGTAATATACTATGACAACAAGAGTGGGATCCATTTGAAGAAAAACTCATGTTTCATGACAAGTCCAAGCATATTGAGATTCAATATCACTTCATTCGAAACATGATACAGAGAGGAGCTGTCAAGCTCCATCACATATCGACAGATGAACAGATTGCTAACATTCTCACCATGTCGTTACCTAAAGGAAAGTTCTTGGTCTTCAGAGAGCAGCTTGGATTGATGGATGTGGCCCCTCCAGATAAGGGGAAACGTTGATCGAGAACACTGAGCCAACTCTTCCCTCCTGTTTAAGCTCCCAAGGTGAGGAATTGAGGGAAAAGGGATCCTGGGGTTGAAGGAACTATGGACAATAGGGAACTCCCCTACTTGTTACTCCCCTATCTGGTGTTTGTAGAGTATACCCTAGTTGGCATCATACCCACAAGTAGGGCTTATTAGGAAATTTACTTCTCGTTTGGCCAATGAGTTGAGGGTGTGCTTAGGGTGTACAACATAAGACAATTATGATGTAGGTGTTCTACCACATGACATCCAAGAGTCATTGTTGGGAAGATCGATAGGAAACAAGATTCCAGGTTGAGGGTAAAGCTCCTCGTGGAAATGTTGGGTTGAGGGTAAATCTCCCCGATGAGATTCCAAGGTTGAGGGTTTTCTCCCCTATATGATGAGTTATCCTATTGCTAGATAAGGGTGGAAGATATTTCTCCTCGATTCTTCTTCTATATCCGAGAAAGTTTCAGCAGATAGAGTTGAGCAGAGACAATATTGATAGGTTGATCAACTGACATATATTGAAAGGTGGAATTATTCCTAGTTGAGAGCGAGTGTTAATTTTTTCAATTAGGGTTGAATTCCACACTAGACAACTCATATGATCAAGATAATATGTGCATGAAATTCCTCTTTTCGAGAGGACCAAAACCGACCTAATGGTCACCTAGTTTGGTTAAACAGAAATTAAGTTTTGAATTATTTTATTCATGCATACATTATGGAATGGGTCGACTCTAACCACATTAGTAACTACTTGGGTCAATCTTAAACCTAAGTTAACCCTCAGGAAAACCTATTAAAGGAAGTTGCCTCAGGATCATTTGAACACATTATCATCATCTTTCTATTCTTCTATTTTGTTTTGGCTCGCACAGGTTTATCGACAAAAGTTCGCATTGGGTCCAAAATTACAGGCGAAAGGTTCACTCTGGATTAGGGTTTTCTGGATCTTAGGCACTGACACAGATCTAAAGTTTTTCGTCCTCGTTTGCAAGCACAAAGTAGGCTAGAGAGTGAATTTGACTCTTTGGTCACTCGAAGACAGTTCAATGAGAGAGACTTTGGGTTCAGAGGAAGATTAGAAGAATTAGGTCCCAGTCTCTCGAATCAAGTAGACTTGAGAGCAACCCTGTCATTGCAGTTGCTAGCACAACTCAGCCATGGTGCAACTTTGGCTCTCTGGTCTCTCGCACAACTTGATAAGGGAGTGACTTTTTGTCTTTATAGTTTGGTGCCAGAGTCGCACGCATAGAGACCTCCTGAGTGCAACTTTGCAGTTACATTCACTTGCACACTCTATTCGTGAGAGTGACCTAGAAGCGTCAGTCGCTCATAGAAAGTGTAGATGAGAGCAACCCAATTTAGATCTAAGGTTTTGACATATTGACATCAGTTGCCTTCAATGATATGGTAGATCTTGGTTTCTCTGCTGTTATAATAGATCTGTAGATCTCGTTCATTGTTATCCACTACAAATCATATATATTGAGCTCATTGTACTCTATTGAAATATTTTTATGATGATCTAGTAAAGAAGAAGATTTGAAAGGGTTTCCCTCTAGTGGGGTTTTTCCTTGGTCTTGGACCGATTTGTTGTCTCTTATGGTTGCACTGTTGTCTTTTTTATCACTGCAAATACTGTTCTTTCTTCAGTTACGTTTATGATCGATTATAATGCTAACAAATTGGATGCATTGTTAATGAAAATATAATTTGGGTAAAGTAATTGATACAACAATGAACAATATGAAAATTTAACACTATATGCACTTAACATCCCTTGCTTCTAGAAAATATCAATTCCTAGCTTTCATAACAATGGGCAACATTGTCATAGCAACTCCAAATTTCTAAATTTGTGATTGTGTTTACAACACCCCCTTCCTCAACAATTGAGTGCTTTCACAACCCAAGATATTTGACAAAAGTTATTTGAGCTTCCTACAACTTACTAAGCAACCATTGTAGGAATACACCAACAACCCTTACTTCACTATAGCTCACTTCAAAGTCCTAAGGTGATGAGACTAGCCTTCAAGCCCCTTTAATGTACTTATCAATGTGAAATGAGAAATTCTTGGAGCCAACATGAAAGGCTACAAGTAGCCCCTAGAGCATAGCGGCCTTCCCCAACAAATTGAAATCCCAAACTTAATAATGCGTGATGATTTACAAAGAGGAGAAATCGACAATAATTGGGCCTTGGCACAACCTTACATCCAAATTATGCCAAACAATGTTAAGAAGTCTCTCTCCCTCCTATCCCATGGAATCATAGTTGAATGGGAGGATACTATTGCTAAAGTATAGTGAAAGAACATTATTATGACAAAACCCAGTACATAAATCCAATACACAAGATAACACACAATATGCATTCTGAAATTTTAGCCTTTCCAGTTCTTTTGGGAGGATACTCTTGTTAAAGTATAGTGAAAGAATACTATTGTGACAAAACTCAATACAAAAATCCAATATACAAGATAACGCATAATATAATCGAATATCAAAGTTATTTAAACCAAAACTGGAAAGGCTAAAACCTAAACTAAACTAACTACTAAAAAGTACATAAAATATACAAATTGAGCATATATATATATATATATACCCACATCTCAACCATAACACCATTTTGATCATTGTTATTGGAGGTATTCTCGCTCTCCATCTAGATATTAACATTCTTATTGCCACACTTATTGGTATGCTAGCAAATCTTCTTCACATAAGTCTTCAACAAACATTACATATACATGAGTAAACATTGAATGTTTAATTTTTTGATGTTCCAATTTACATTGATGTACATGAATATGTGTTTGTGTGTGTGTGCAATATTTGCTAATGTATATGCAATGTTTGATGAAGACTCATCTGAAGAAGATGTGCCATCATACTGATAAATGTGGCAATGGCAATAATAATGTTGATACCTAGATGGAGAGTGAGAACACCTCCTATCACAACGGTTAGAATGGTGTTATGGTTGAGACATGGATGGTGATAAATCTAACTAGTTTGTAATATTACAATCACATGTTCGAAGATTCAGTTCCTAAAAATCAATAGCACACAAAACAAATGATGCAAGATCTAGTGTTTGAAGATTTAAAGAGTTTGATAAACTTGTGCAAGAAAAGCAATATTAACAAAATCTAAAACATAAGAATAACAATAACACAATCACACATTATACACAATATTTACCTTGGAAACACTTAAGTGGGAGAATTGACCTAATCGAAAGCCACACCTCTCTCTATATCATATTAACTTCAATATTCACAGTATAATATTTAAGTTTTCCACAACATCCAACACCCTAATCCATTGATGCAAATTAAATTACAATCCTAATTCCTTAACCAAATTAGTTTACAATTGGCCAAAAATTCAAATACACTTGGGACATTTATAGAATTCAAATACACATATGAGCTTAAAAAACTAACCATGATAGTGGAAAGTATGAACAAGGTATGTTGAACAAAGTTATATAGGTATACTTAGATCATAATGCATTGAATTTATCATAAGGCTTAGCATTGAACTTATTCAAATAGACCAAATGACAAAAACGATTTATGCATGATGGGCACTCCTACATAATTATGACAGGTATACTGGTACATGCTAAGAAATTTGAGGTCATCAATCTGCTTTTCAATGAGATGCGAAGGGATGGGTATGAGCTCACAGTTGTAACATACAATTTCCTTATTCGTTGCTATGGCCATGCTAGCTACATAGGATAGTATTTGGATATATTTTATGAAATGCAAAAAGTAGGGTGCACACCTAACCTGGAATGGCTACTCAAGAGGAGAAATTCATCCACTTTCTTTCCAACCATGTTACATTTTTGGACGATAACTTTCTGGAATAAGAATACCTGCAATGCACATAAAATGTGCTAAATGTATATAAATAATAAGAAAAATAATAAAATAGATTAAGAAACATTTTTATGACTAAATAAACATTAGACAAGACTTAGGCACATTAATACTTGAATGATCTCCTCTCTATTTCAAGAATAATTTATTGGAGTACTATAATCTTGGAGCAAACATTCCTCGATTGATCTGAGTTGACTCAACTCCCGATTTAACCAAGATATTTTACTTCCATGATGTTGTTAGAATTACATTTAAAAGAGCTTAAAGGAACATATATGCATGTCGTAAAGAAGAGGGAACATGACAAGAATTAGCAACATAAAACACAAGACATTGATAACGGAGTTCGTCCAGGCGGGACTATGTCTTCGGGCCCTGGTGTCAAGATGGTGTAGGCCAGTGCATTAAGTGCTGGAAAGAGTGATGATGTACATGAATGTGTTTTCTCTATCACACAAGGAATATTCCCTCATGCAAGAGTGGCTCCAAGAGATGTTCCATTGCAGGAACTCCCATTCAAAAAAGGACTCCTATCAGCATGACATCATTTCACATATGTTAATAATGAGCATCCCGCAAACACGGAATCAAAGGGGTCTCAATTCAAACATACATGGCAACACATGAGTATCCCGTCAACATGACAACAAAGGGATCTCAATCAAAACATGACAATAAGTACATCTCACATCAAGAACAAAACAAGATCCCACATCAAACATCAAACATGGATCTTTACAATGCAATGCATCTCAAGCAAAGAGACAAATAAGTACATGATCACACTACATATACCTCACATCAAGGAGTGATTTGAAGAAGAGTGACAATAAACCGGTGGATTTGGCTGTACCATCCATTTGGTGGCGTCGAATATCATGGAAAGGACTGCTTGCACATTGAATGCAGACACATGTCCTCCACTTTGAAAGTGGCCGAAAAATGGAATGATCAAATAGAAAATCTGATTACACCATCAGATTTGTGGCATCGAATAGTGTAAAATCGACAGTCAAATTTCTGAATTCTGACAAAGTGAAAATTTAGGGCTACATGAATCTTTTAGATTCCCTCTAGATTCCTTAAAGATTCGCTCATCTGGGTCATCTGAAGATTTGTTTCTCAGATCAAAATTATGTCTACATCATCAGGTTTGTGTCATTGATAGGTGTAGGATTGACATAAAGTTTGTCCAATTTGGACACGCAAAATTTCACTCTCTTGAAAATTGTGCTCAATCATGGTTTTGCTTGCCTCTTCTCCACGCTCATGGTTCCACCTGCAATTAATTAAAAAAATACTACCTCAAACTGCATGCTCTGTCTTGGCCTCCGCACACTGAGAAAATGTGGGTTTATATGCCAAAAGGTAGGCAGATCTCCTAATGGAGTTCGTTTGGCGCATTGGAAAAATTGGCAATTTGTTAAGGGGAGGTCGGGGGATCAAATCCTGCCTCCCCACATAATCCACGTGCATATTTTTATTAGGGCACATTTTTTAAAAATTTAATCAATGGTTATGATTTATGTGGTAACCGTTTGAGTGGTGGGTTTGTTGTATTAAATGTGAGGGTTGGGTCGCCCATGGAGCGGGCTGGCCATGTGGCTAGATGGGTTCGATTCCTGTCGGCCCATATTGTATGTTGTTAATCTAGGTTGTCATTGATGTCAATATGGCAAGATTTTGGACAGTAAACAATGATATGAAGCCAAGTAGAGCAGATCCATGAAGCAACAGGAGTATGTCAATATGGCAATATTCTGGATGAGTAAACAATGATGTGAAGCCAAGCAGAGCGGATCCATGAAGAAACAGGAGCAAGAAGCCAAGGAGCAAAGCCATCAGAGAATCCATCAGAAGAGGAACACATCAGAGGAGTATTGCATAATATCAAAGCAGAGAATATTGGAAGTCATAAGAGCTATCAAGAGAAGCAAATTGGAAGAGTTCATCCCGGAGTGGAGTGTATTAATGTAAGTTTCAAATGATGAAATGGGGATTTGCACTGATTGGAATTGATTCAGCTTGTCTGGCCTTATATGAATAAAATTGCAGAAACTTAAGCTCTGTGTATTTCCACTGTAAATTGGTCAATCCTGGAGGTGTGCATTTCTCCGTAATCCTCTGTTTATCATCAATTCTGGTTCGACTGAATTTATAAAGGCAATTTGAATTTATGTTTGGTTGATAGAATTAGTCTCAGTGAGATTGTTTTAAAATCCTCTGTCGTTATATTTACAAACACAGAGGGTTGGAAGAGTTAGCTCCTAACGCAAAAGCGACTTACCAAAGTCATCCTACACCGTTGATTTTATTGACTAATCCGTGCGCTAGTGTAATCACGCAAGCCGTAGAACACTTGGGCCTCATCATCCGATGGATTTCGGGTTAAAAAAGTGAACGAGTGTTAAGTGAGAGGTCGTACCCGAACTTTTTTACGTTGGCGATTTATAATTTCCATCGTGTTCGGAATTTGATTAAGAGTCGTGCAGTTTGTGTGCCCGAAATCTCTATCGGTTGCTGGATCAACTGGAGGTTTGATCTACGATGGAGGAACACCGAGCAACTTTATTGATCAGGCGAGGAGCTGACCGTTGAATAAGGGAATTGATCGGACGGTGGAGGTTGTGTCGCGTCGTTTAACGCAAGTCTTGGAGGAGTGTAATGATATAAACTGCTGATTGTGATATATACATACAGACCCGATGATATATAGGTCCGGGTGTATAAATATTTGAAGTCCGGCTAAGTGTTTTGGAGCGGGGTTTTCCGTGTATTTCCTGTGCATCCTTTTATTCCAATATGTTGTATGGTCCCAGGTTTAAAGGCTTAAGGCCTTGTCATATTAAAGCGCTGATTACGATATATATATATGGACCCGACGAAGTTATTAAAAATAGTTTATAATAATATCACGTCCGGGTATCGGGGAATTGGCTATGCTATGTGCAAATCTGCCGATTGCAATAAAGTTATGGAGTTAATATAATATCGCATCCAGAAGGGGAATCAACCATCGGCTATGTTTTGGGCACGACTTATGAAAGACCTCCAAGACTTGTGATTGCGATTGAGATTGTGACGTGGCATGTGGGACCTCCCTGTTGGTACAACTTCTCCTATGAAATCCTCTGTAAATGTTGAATCTATTGTATAATATTGAAAAAGGGCCTTGCTGATATAGTTTTAATATGCAACATTTTCTATTGTAATTTGGCCTCTCTTTTGAATTAACGTGTCTTGTGAGTATTGGTAAACCCGAAGAAAAAGAGGAAGCCAGAGATCGGGAAGCCGAAGATCAAGTGATCAAAGGAGGAAGCCAAATGGTCGAGCGAGCACAGAGGAAGCGGAAGTTCAAGTGAGTGAAAGGGAATCCAAAGGTCAAGCGTATCAATATAAGAAAACAAAGAATTGCCTTTATGAGTGGTTGTTGGCGAACTGGAAGAAAGGAGCAAGCCGTAGCTCCAGCATGACAGAAAAGGCCCGAAGGTCCAGCAGGACAGGAGGAAGCCGAAGGTCTAGCAGGACAGGAGGAAGCCGAAGGTCTAGCAGGATAGGAGGAAGCTGAAGGTCTATTAGGAAAGGAGGAAGCTGACGGACGAGCAACTATGTTGATCATGCTAACTTGTGAAAGGCTCGGACTAGTGATGAATTAATCAGGTACATAAGACAACCTGAAGAACAATTTTGTGAAAAGATAAATAAAGTTTTATTTGATATCACTTGAAGGGAACAACAGCTAGCACCAGTATTGAAGCATATGTGAATGTATTTATGGGAACTAAGAGATTGCAATACAAGAACAATGCACAATAGTCACGCTAGAAGCATCCACCGTGACAGTGAGAATAGAGGCTTGAAACAAAGAGTTGGTTCTTGTGCAGAGCTTAGTGCAGCTTATAGTAGACTCACTAATGCTATGTGGAGACTTATCAAAGATCATGATGGCTATTTGATATTATCATGAGATAACTTTTGCAGACCCTGTGTGGACAGTATGAAGAGTTGTAAAGACTTCCTCATATGAATACTGGTTGCCATTGATGCTGCAACATGGAGACTACAGTGAAGCTGTAAACAGACAAAATTCAGTAAAGAAGAGTTTTGGGAGTAGAGAATCACTATCAAACATGCCTTGACAAGATTGGGTCGGAGCCCTTGGGGTTGGAGCCTCAGAATTGGAAGGATTGGTGTCCTTGAGGTTGGTGCCTCAGAATTGGAAGGATTGGTGTCTTGGGAGTTGGTGCTCCTAAGTCCAAGGTTGGTGCCTTGACAAAATAGAGTTGGTGCTCTGGAGGTTGGAGCCTCACAAAAGTCCAAGTTGGTGCTTGGTAACAGATTGGCACCATATATATATATTGTATCTATTTTATTGCAAAGATTATATTAATAAAAGCATTTATTCTTGTTGTTCATCTTGTGTTCTAAATATAAATGTTTTAACTAGTAAAAAAACAATTGAAAAGAAATATTGATTCACCCCCCCTCTCAATATTTCAATTGGGGGCGGTAGGGTCATGGCCGCCCACCCCATATTTAACAATGTGATATGCGGTTGGGCCAGCGGGGGTCACGACCTGTCGACCTTTTTTTAAATTAAAAAAATATTTTAA